>APFE030351965.1:72675-83210 GCA_000404065.3 Pinus taeda
CTAGTTATCATTTTACCCATCAATCAAATCATTTCGCCAACCAAGCTAGGAGAAAACTTGATTTTCCCAAGGTCACTCCAGGGGTGTCTTTGATTCTCCTGAGGCAACGGTATTCTTGAAATTTCTCTCAAACCATGACACCTGTGTAAAAAGTGAAGGAAATTTTTCTTCTTTGGCATGTTGTGGACAAAAACCTCTCTCAGTTTCCCAAAATGCATCTTTTATTTCTCTGGAACATTATTTGAGTGCGACTTGTCCCGATGTGTGAAACAAGGAATTCTGTTGAAATGAAGCAAGATGAAGGGGATAGGGGGCTTATAAATTCTTGGGGAAATTTGTGGGAGTGGGGAGGGATGTTAGGAAGCAGGGGAAAGTGGAATCTCAGAGATTGAGTGAGGAGAAGGGATCCAAAAGAGAAAAACACAGGCCCAACCTAGAAAATTGCCAAGTTGTAACTAGAAACTAGGGTTTGTGGAAAAATGAGGAATTTGGCGGATATAAGGGATGGGAAGTGTTTTATAAGGTACTTTAAGGATAGGGGAAGGTGTATGAACATCAGGATATGAGTTTTGCTGATGATTTGGCCGCCCAAGAGAAATTGCCTTCAAAACCCTAGGAGAGGGAAATGAGCTTGCCTAGGCACAACTGAAGCATGAACAAGATGTAAAATGACTCATTAGACACTGACATGATAATGAAAACCATATTAATGATGATAGGCTTAGTTGAATGATGACATGGACTGAGATTTGGGCAAACCCTAGACCTAATGCCTAGTGACCAAATTTTGCTTGAAGACTCACTGAAATGACAAAATTTGACCTTAACACTTCAAAATAACTTTGTAAGAGCACATTTGATCACTGGAGGAAGGCTGTAAAGAATGACACTAACAGGTTACATGCATGATTTTTTCAGAATAAGGACGAAAAATGGATTAAATTTGTTTTTTATGCAAATTCAAAGTTTTTGGCGGGTTTCCCGACACAAACGGGTTACGTCAGCGGCGATGACTTGAAATTTCGTCATTAGCGGGAGGTGGTAAGCGGGTTTCATCACATCGCTTATGGAGGGTAAGTGGTATTTGGGGGGAGTCACGCAATTCCATACGTTGCTCGACACGTAGCATTAACATTGTTCACAAAACCGCTCACATCGCACTCTAAAGGTCAACCAAAAGGCCCATGTGATATGAGCGAGGACCATTGGATCTGAAGGATCCAATCAGACGGTAGTCAGGGCAATGACATGACTAATGTATAACAGGGGCGGGCCCATTATTAATTAAAAGACTTAATCATATCAGGGGCGATTCGATTGGTCGTTGAGTTATTAATTAGTCCTGATGACTTAATTAATTCTCATTAGCATGGCGAGGAGGTCGAGTTCTTAATTAACTACAAAATAGCTAATTAATCCTGTTTATTATTTGATTTACGGTTATATTTAACCATCAGGGCTGGATATGTAAAATTGCTGGGTTTTGTATAATATAATAATACGGGCGTGGGTAATGTTGTTTTATTCGGGAATTACATAATAATAGCATTAGTGGTTAATATTACCAAACGAATGGGAAAGCGCTAAGTCTAATGTTTTCCGAAAGTATTTTATCATACAACATATTAACTTAGGCTAAAATGCATAAAAGGGTTTTTATGAGGAATTATTCAATTTACCTAAGTAAAATAGGATTTTACTTAGGAAAACTTTTATCAAAGGAATGAGTGATTTTATGGGGGGGTAATGTTGATGAAAGGGACTTAAGTACTTTAGGTATTTCCAGTTATTGGGCTGAGGGTCCAGTCCCTCCAAAATTCAGAGAAACGCTCTGAGCCCCTCCAACTTTGGCAATTACCTTTAGCACTTGGGGAATTAGTGAAAATTTAGGGGAAATGAATAGGGAAGTTAATTATTGTGACTTTGAATGTTGATATTCCATCCATGTGCTACATTTTTTTGTCAGTGATGAAAATTACAATTTTTAAGCTTTGTACTTAACCATTTCATCAAAAATTTATTCTACAACCACCATCTACTTACCCTACCTACTTAACCTAGCATTTTCACTTCTTTATTAGGGTGCACTTAAGCTAGAAAACCCTTTTCAAACTTTTTTTTCTTTTACATATGAACTCCTATATAAATCTACACTTATTACATCCACGGGTTCAAATTAAATTGTTGAGCTCCTTTTTCACTCTACCTATCTACTTATCTGCCAAGTTTACACTGTTTGGTCAGATTTTTATTCTCTATTTCTAAAGCATGAAATTTAAAATATGAAATAACCAAGTTTAAACTGTTTGGTTACCATGGATTGAGGCATAGGTGACAAATTGCACACAATCTTTATTATGCATAAAAGTAAAGAGTAATGGCATTTAGACTTGCACACTTTCATGGTCTTTTCTTTTTGTTGGGGTTCATTTTCTTTCATTTGTTTGACATTTTCTTTATTCTTTTTACCCTTTTATTATTTTATAGGGCATACCCTCTTTACATTTTTTAATTTTTTGTTTTTCACAAATATGGAAAACCTTTGCAACAAGTAAAGGTATGAACATATTTCAGAACTAGATCAAGTCAGTCATGATATATGACACCTATTGGTATAGGGGCATAACAATGGCTCCACTTGGGGATGGCTTTCCCTGGTGGAAATTCAAGAATAGTAGCAGTGGCCTTTGAATGCCTTTGATCGTGCTCTGCAATCTTCCTTTTTCCTGTTGCTTTATGTGTATATATGACAGTAATGCTTCTGAAGCATAGGACCTTCTCTTTGGTCTTCAACTTCACAAACATACCATCCAATCAACACTGAACATTACAAAGGATATAGCATGTACAGTTAGGAACATGGTAATATCAGTAACTAGCATCAAAGTAATGCTTTAACATCCAACCATTGACTGGTCCTCCTTCAACTTCTGTACCATCTAACTCTTTAAGGAAATATGCATTGTTTCCTCTGAAAGCATATATTATGTATGGTTCTTTCCACATGAAGTCAAACTTCCCATGTTTTCCTTTGTCCTCTCTTATTGAATCCCATCTCAACACTTTATCTCCCAGATAAAAGTCTTCTGCTTTGATCCTTTTGTCAAATATCTTCTTGAGTTTCTCCTGCAGTACTTGGGATCTCTGGTACACTTCCTCCTTGGTCTGTTGTAAATAAATGGTCTAGTTAATTCTTCTTTGTATATCATTGGGTTCCACTTGAGCTTCTTGCAGTAATTTCATAACAGGAACTCCTAAATATGAAGGAAAAACTGCCTCCATTCCATATACTAGTTCATAGGGACTTGTTCCAATGGACTTCTTAGTAATAAGCCTATCTACCCACAAAGCATTGGTCAACTTATTATTCCAAGTTTTCTTATTTTCTTCCGACGGTTTTTTGATAATATTGATGAGACTTTTATTAGAGGATTCTGCAAGTCCATTCCCTTGAGGATAGTAAGCTGTGGAATGACCAAGTGTTATGTGATATTTGTGACCAAAGGCAATTATTTTCTTTGAATTGAAGACTACAACATTATCAATAATGATTTTAGTGCGACAACCAAATATGGACAAAATATTGGCCTCTAGAAATCCTATAATGATAGTATTTGTGGCTTGTCTAGAGGGAATGGCTTCTATCCATTTAGTAAAGTAATCAGTTGCAGTAAGTATCAATTTATGTTGACCAGAAGAGGGTGGATGAATTTCCCCAATGAAGCCAAGACCCCATTGTCGAAAAGGCTTTTCGGTGGAAATAGGTTTCAAGGGTAAAGGTAACAATTTTCTTTTGCCTTCAAAGATTTGGCATTTATGGCAAGAAGTTACAAATTTCTTCACATCTGCAAACAAGGTTGGCCAATAGAATCCAGCCCTTAGGATTTTGTCAGCAGTTGACTTCCAATAGAGATGTCCACCATAGTTCCCTGCATGAAATTCTTTGAGAGCCTTGTTAGCTTCTTCTTTTAATAAACAATTTAACAAAATTCCTTCATGATTTTTCCAAAATAAAGTATTATCTAAGATGCAAAAATTTGAAGATTTCATTTTCAAAAACCTATTCTTGGTATTGGATAACCTTGGAGGAGCCTACAGGTTTTGTAAAACATAAACTATATCAGCATACAAGGGTGGATCTGAAAATGCCTAGCTGATTTGTGGAGTCGACATCTCTTGTTCGTTATCTACCTTTGCCACAAGGTTTATGTCTAGGGCTTAGAAATTAGTTTTTGCCATGAGTTTGGCCAATCCCTGACCTTTAATTAGCTTGGTAGATTTTATCTCTATATCATACTCTAAGATAGTAGCTATCCATTTTCCTCTTTTGCCATCAACTCCATCCTGAGTTAGGATGTATTTGACTACTACGTTAGGAACATAAGCTATTACATGGGAATACAATATATAGACTCTAAAATCCTTAATGCCTTTCACCAATGCAAAAGCTTGTTTCTCCATTATTTTGTATTTTAATGATGCATCTCTGAGAGCTTTACCAAAAACGGCTATTGGTTTTTCACATCCTTGATCATCCATTTGTAGTAAAATTTCATCTATGGTGTGTTCTGATTCAAAAGAAAAAAATGATGAAGTCTCTGTCAAATTTTGGGCTTGTAAGGACCGGTGTTCTTGTTAAGGCCATTTTGATTTCTTCAAATGATTTTTTAGCCTCTACTATACATTTGATGATTGAATCCTTTTTTAACATGTTATTTAATAATCTTATGAGTTCAGCTACATTAGAAATGAAACTTCTCAAAAAAATGATTTTTCCAAGGAAAGCTTGAAGCTCTTTAATGTTTCTTGGATGGGGTATCTGTAAAATAGCTGCAACCCTAGAAGGGTCAATTCAAGTGCCATCCTTGGAAATGATGTGACATAACAATTTTCCTTCTTCCAGACCAAACAAAGACTTCTTTGGATTCAAAGAAATCCATAATTTCCGCACTTTAGAAAAACTTGCTTGAGATGCTCCAAGTGTTGTTGATCTAATTTGGAAAAAACAATTAGATCATCAAGATATATACTAAGAAAATCATGAATTTATTTGGCAAAGGTAATGTTCATTTCTCTTTGGAAGGTTGCTCCTACATTTTTTAGTCCATATGGTATTTTAATGTACATGAAAGTACCCCATGGTGTTGTAAATGCAGTTTTCTCTTGGTCATCAGGATGAACCAAGATTTGCTTATAAGCTGAAAACCCATCTAAAAAGCAAAATTCTAGAAGAACCCACTACCCTTTGCAAAATATGATCCATTTTGGGTAAAGGATAGTTATCTTTAATAGAAACTTTATTTACATTTATCAAGTCAACACATAACCTTATTTCCCTTGTTTTCTTCCCAGTAGGTACCAGGTTAGACACCCATTCAGAAAATCTAATAGGGGCAATAATTCATGCTTCATACATACGTTTGATTTCTTTCTAAATTGATAGTAATAACACAGGGTTAATTCTTCTGGGTTTTTGTTTAAAGGGCTTTTGATTTTCTTTCAAAGGGATGGTATGCTGAATGATTGAGGTGTCATAAGACTTAAAATCTTCGTAACTCCAAGTAAAGACATCCTGGAATTCCCTCATAAGTTCAACATACTTCAGCTTCTGATCAGGAGGCAAAGATTTTGAAAATTTGATCAATTTAGGATCATCCTATGTTCCTAGGTTATACTCCTCAATATCGGCTTTTAATGGCTCCATTTTAGATTTCTTGGGAATGTCATTAGAGTCAAACAAATCTTCCAAAGGAGTTAATCCTTTGGGTAAATGATTATCCTTTAGATTTATAACCTCTGTTTCTTCTCCAATTATCTCATCTAGGTCCATTTGTTTCAGGTCTTTAATTTCTGCTTGTGAGAATTTAGTGGGGTGAAGCATGTTTATTGAATTCCCCTCCAGATTCTTAATTTCTACCTCATTAGTATGATCAAAACTAGTAACTATATCAACATCTATGTTAATGTTAGAAAACTCTTCATCTAAAGTTAGAAAATTATTGATCTGCTTATCACTATCAAAGACCTGCCAGTTCTTAAGATTATCAGGGATGGCTAGCCTATGCCTAATCTCAACAGTATAGTGGTGATTGGGCTGGAAAGGAAATTTGCAAGTACTGGAAAACATAGCCAGGCTATGAGCTTGCATGCTGTGTTTTCTAGGAATAGTTGCAAGCTAGGTTTCCAAAAAAGTGTTAAGAATTTCTATGACTATCCCTCTGTAATATGCCAATCTAGGATCTTTGGTTATGTAAGTCCCTTTTATCTATTTAATTATCAGTTCAGAATCTCCTATGATTGATACCCTTATAGCTCCTAATATTTTAACTAACTTGAGACCTAGAAGAAGTGCTTCATATTCTGTCATATTATTGGTGCATCTAAAATTTAATATGTAGGCATGGCCTTGAGCACAATCATTTTCTAAATTGTACAACCAAACTCCTGCTCCTACTCCTAGTTTATTTACCGAGCCATCAAACTCTAAATGCCAAAGGATTTCATGTTCATAATTTGTATCTAGGGTAGTGGGAACTTGTTTAACCATGGCATTTGGGTTTTCATTGTCATCTGATTTTTCTTTGTTATTTGATATTTCCTGAATATGAACAGTTGATTTTTCTTTTTCAATTTCTTTTGGTTCTGCTGCTAAGACATATAAAGTATTTAAAGGACTGGCTTCTACATTGTAAAGAATGAAAGAATCCATATCAAAGTGTACTGAGTAGATGGGGAAATTTTGGAGTTTTCCTGACTACTTATTACATATTTCATCAATGTTTCTCTGTATAGTTTCTTGGGTTGTCCAAAAACCGATATAGTGGCATATGACATATCCAGTTGAAGAGATCCCTAAAGCTTGGCACCTCAAGTTCTGGACACCAGCATGCCATATTTGGGTGGTATATCCAATACCACTATGTCCATTAAAATTATTTTTGTAGGGTATTGAACCAATGAAACACACAAGTATTTTATCAATCCTAAACATCTCACTTGACTGGAGTCAAGAGAAAACAAATCTTTGTATGGTCTAGTGATGTCTAGGTCTATATTTTCCGTGACAGACTTGGGCATGAGATTATGAGATGCACCAGAGTCAACCATGGCATTGTGAAGAACCTTATCATGTATGTTTAGGCTAACATAGAAGGGAGAAATTCCTCCTTCCAATGGTTTCCCATTCACTTCTGGACCAAAGATTAATTCAGGTTGATCATCAAAAAGATTAACTGAGTCTTCAGTTCCAGTAATTTTCAGTGATCTATTGATTTGAGTTCGGTAGGCATCATGTTTGGCTAATTCAGATAATGGGACATAAATTTTTAGCTTGCCTACTTATGTTTCCAGATTAAAGGGTTTTTCTATTTAGGCTCTTGGATTTCGAGCAGCAATGTTTTCTTTGTTTTCTATGTCTTTCTCCTTTTCAGGATTAGAATCATGATTTGTTGATCCTCCTAGATCAACCTTTGGAGGTTCTTCCACAGTTTCCTTAGAAGGAAGGGAAGTGGAAGGTTGTTCATTGTTTGGTTGATTATCAGAGATATCTTCAATTATGGGGTTAGAAGGATTAGTGTTTGGTCTAGAAAGAATTTGAAAAGGTTTGGTTGATGTTTTATCTTTTCTGGGCTGATTTGAGACCGTTTTCTCGTTTGTTTCATGAACATCAATTCTCCTACCTCTTAGATTGTATTGCTTCTGCACCTCAAAGATGGCTGAGTCATATCCCTACCTAAAGTCGAACAATTCTCCTTATTGGGTTTGGAATTGTTTAAGTATGTGGGCCTCTTGATCATCTTGCGATAAGAAAACTTCTCCTTCATCATCAAGCCCCATCAAATTGATTTGAGTATCTTCTTCTGGGCCTTCCAAATGAGAAGCTTCTGCATAGTTCTCCTGGAAAGGGGGTCTAATGTTTTGGTTAGGACCATTCTTTCCAGTGTTTTGGTTTTGATTTTTCCTAAAATTAGGATCTCTCCCTGCATTAGCTTGCTGGCTATACCAAGGAGATTTCCTTTCAATTGTCTCCACTCTATCTCCTAGTCTATCCATTCTTTCAATTATGGAATCTAGCTTTTGTTCGAAGGGTGAGCTTTCTTCTTTTAATGGTATCCTCCTTTCACTCTTGGCCTTGGATCTTTTCGATAGTAGGTTGGCTTCAACATTAACTGTTATGCTTTGCATATCTTCCAAAGTAGGGGGGTTTCATTCTCTCAGCTGGAAAGCCATATCGGAATCAAATCCATATGGGAATTTAATTAAGGCTAAACCAGGTGGGGGCCTAAGATATAGTGGAATGGCACTATACACACTGTTAAATCTAGTGCAATAGTCCTCGACAGTTTCATGGGGTCCTCTTCTTAGGTTCTCATATTCAGATAAAATCTGAAGGGGGTCTTTTCTTTTCTCCCACCTGTTCAAGAATTGTTGGTAGAGAGTTCTTAGGCTATCTATACTATTGGGTGTTAAGGCTCTCAACCAGGTTCTATTTTCCCCATATAAACTTTGAACAAATATTCTCATTTGCACATCAGTAGTATCTATTTCATAAATTTCATAATAATCAATCATCTTCTTAGTGTGTTGCTGAGTAGTGTAGGTTCCAATGCCACCCAAGGTGGTAATCCTACTCTGATAATCCTATGGCATAGCATCTAGGGTAGCAGGAAACAGAGGAGCATATCTATTGGCCATGATTCTTGGTTGAGTAGTAGTATGAACGGGAGTTGGGGTAACAAGAGGTGTTTGTGTTGTGGAGGAGGAACTAGAAGCAGTAGTAGGATGTTGAGTGGTAGTTGGTTGAAGAGGAAGTGAAGGGATGAAAGGAGTGGAATGAATTTCAGATGAATGAGAGAATAAGGATGAACTAGCAGAAGGCAAGGTGGTTTCAGAAAATTCAGGTATGCTTTCAGTGGTGAGGGATGACTGAGAAGAATTCTGCAAATATCGATCAATTGACAAATTGTCTTGCTGGATTTCAAGTTCTCTTTGGAACACCAGATCTAGGACTATGTCCAATAATTCATTGTCAGATGAGGTTCTAAAGAGAGAGAGTTCAAACTATTCATCAAAAGGAATATCTTCTAAGAAATGCAACTTAACACGACAAGAATGTGATCTGAATGGAGGTTTAGGACTTAATGAACTTTCTTTCCTTCTAATGAGTCTTGGAATCAGATTAGCGTTCTCAAACATAGGGAGAGGATTTGGATTAGGGTTAGCCCTGGTGTAATGAGTCCTTTCTGAAGCTAGATTTTAATTTTTTATGAATTTTCTTATATAAATTTTCCAAAATAACTTCTAAAATCCTCTAAGATGATTTTAAATCAAATTCTTTGGTTTCTTAAAGGTTTATTTAAACTGAGGAATTCTTCATTTCCCCAGTATGGTCGCCACTATGTTATCACTCAAATTTTCCTTAGAAGTTATGGGAAGAAGGAAAGGGGTCTAAGGTAACCACAAACCAATCTTTTAAGTACATAATCTAGCCAATATGTACTCAGAGAGGTCTCTCTCTTTATGATTTAGCTTTGTTTTATGGGATATTAGGCTAGTTATGAAAGATTGTGGGGGATTTTGGTTGGCTAGTGAAATTCTGGTAACAGATGGATAGCACAAGGCCTTCAATCCATTGGGCTATGGAGTCAAATCAAGTGATTGCTCAACTGGATCAGATTAAATTACTGAAGGGAAAACTCACAACGCAAGGTAATAAAACAAAAGGCAAATGCCAATTTCAGATGGATGGATGAAATGGTAATAAACAGGGAGAAAGGGCAATGAAGAATCCTTTAACCAGGTTTAATATGCAGAATATAGGGTACTCATTAACAAGGAGAAATTAAGTATTCTTTGTTAAATGGGTCACTGTGATAAACTATGAAAGCAAGAGAGCATTTAAGAATTCCCTAACTATGATAGTCTAGAAGAAAACATTGAGAAAGATAAACCTTTTAAAACAGATTGCAGCAAAGCAACTTCTGAAATATCATTATTTTGTTTATCATTCAGATTTCATGAAAACACATGTGATTACTAATAAACACAAGGGAAATAGTAAAACACAAGAGATATAGAATACTTATTTGATTTATGTTTGACATAAGTATCCTATAAACAGCCTCAGCTTTATTCCTTGATCCAGCGAGCCATACAAAATGTTGGTATAATAGCACTTCAATTCCAGAAGAAAATATCTATAGAAATGTTGTAGAATCCACCCTCAATACTTCGAATGTGGAAGTATTTATACAAAACTTACATCAAAATATCTCATAACTAAATGCGATTTATTCTAGGAAAACTAAATATCTTTTACATGAATATAGAGACAGATGGTCTCAAATGTAGAAACAAAATGTGAACTGATTGTTGTTGTCCCTGTTTTTGTTGAAGGAGCTTGTTATGAAACCAGCTCAAGAAAAGATAGAAAAGATAGATCAACGACTTAGAATTCAGCCTCTTCGAGGGGGCAACCTCCTTTACATTACATAAATGAACAATTCTTCGATGATACAAATGAAAAGACCTCCTTT
>APFE030351965.1:101509-132013 GCA_000404065.3 Pinus taeda
CACTCCAAATTTTAGAAACACCAGAAGAAGGACCCGATCTGAGGGAGTGCAATGATCTGCAGCTAAGATCTGGGCGTATTATTCAAACAGAGGGAAATAAAACAGTTCAGATTGAAGACCAGTTACCTAGAGAACATCTGTCACAAGAAGAGGATGTAAATGGAAAAAAAACTCATAATCAAGCAACTACATCCTCTCCCCCATTCCTAGAACGTTTAGTCATACCTCAACCTATACAACAACCTAATTTCGACATTCTGGGAGAATTACAAAATTTGTACATAAAAATTCCATTCCTTCAGGCCATTCAAGACATCCCGATATACGCTAAAACTATTAAGGAATTGTTTGTAAAAAGACCGAGAAGGAATGTAATAGATAATCCAAGAGTTCATGTAGTCGGTACTTTATCTAACTTATTATCAGGAAAGGAAACACCTATTAAGTATGAAGACCCAAGAAACCCAATAGTAACTGTTCAAATTTATGGCCAAACCTTAACTAATGCCTTAGTTGATCTTGGAGCTGCAATCAATATATTGACAACTGCCACTTGCCAAAAGTTAGGTATTACATCTGCAGAACCCACTTCAACTTTGCTAGAATTGGCTGATCGATCCGTGGTTAGGCCAGAAGGCATACTGCATGATGTCATGGTCTCGGTTGATTCTTGGGAATACCCAACTAATTTTCTGATAATAAACCCTAAAACCCGACTAGATGGACATCCATTGATCTTAGGAAGACCTTGGCTTGCTACCGCTGATGCCTATATCGGCTGTCGGCAAGGAAACATGATCATAACCAAGGGGGCAGACATCAAGAATTTAGTACTATATCCCCCAGCGCAGCCAAGCATCACAATAGTTAAAACTAATAGGCACCCTGTATCATATCTTACTGACAACATTAGATCTCCATTAACTATACAAGAAGCGCTAGAGTTCAAAGACTAAACAGAAGATGATGCCATCAACAACTTTATTAGTCAAACTGAACTCACATCTCGTACCCAGTGTCATATGATAAAAGCAGAATTTGATAACGAAGTAGAGGAGGAACCTCGGAAAGATGTTCATGACCACACAATCCCTGTCACTTCAGTTGCACATAGTAAAATTGTGGAAATCGAACCTGGGAAGACCTTAAACATTAACGCTGACCTTACACCGGAACAAGAAACAAAACTCATCCATATTTTAACAAAATATAAAGACGCATTTGCATGGGATTACCCTGATATGAAAGGAATTGATCCTCAATTGTGTACACACCACATCTACATAGAAAATGATCCAAAACCTATTAGACAGCCTCAGATAAGAATAAATCCTCATCTAAAAGAAGTAGTAAAAGCTGAGCTCCAAAAACTTTTAGATGTTAACTTCATCTACCCTATCTTTGATAGTAAATGGGTCTCCCCGCTTGTGGTGGTACCGAAAAAGAATGGGAAGTGGAGAATCTGCGTGGACTAAAGAGAACTAAATAAGGAAACGCAGAAAGATCACTTTCCTCTCCCATTCATCGATCAAGTATTGGACACGTTGGCAGGGAAGAAATTATTTTCTTTTCTTGACAGCTTCAGTGCGTATAACCAAATACAGATTGCCCCTGAAGATCAAGACAAAACTACTTTTACTTGTCCTTGGGGAACATTCGCCTACCGAGTTTTACCTTTTGGTTTATGTAATGCCCCTGCCACATTCCAAAGGGCTATCCTTAGCATTTTTGCATATCTAATAAATGAAGGACTGGAAGTATATATGGATGACTTTACTCCATATGGAGAGGAGTTTGATCCAGCATTGGAAACACTAGAAAAAGTCCTACAACGCTGCATAGCTACCAGACTTTGTCTAAGCCATGAAAAATGCTACATGATGATGACAGAAGGACTTATTTTAGGACACTATATTTCAGCAGTCGACATTCAGGTAGACCCAGCCAAAATCCAAATACTTTTGCTTATTCCTACTCCCACTACTCAAATAGAGGTACGTAGCTTTCTTGGATTCTCTGGTTATTACAGAAGATTTATAGAACATTATTCACATATTGATGCACCATTGTATGCACTAAATGGTAATATTGATTTCCTTTGGACAGAGAAATGTGAACGTGCTTTCAATGACCTGAAAGAGCTCGTAACTACAGCCCCAGTCCTTCGGGGACCAAATTTGGATTTTCCATTCCAGATATCATCTGATGCCTCAGATACAGCCATTGGAGCGGTCTTTGGCCAGGAGGAGGATAGAAAACCATATGTAATTTATTACATTAGCAAAAATCCATCCCCTTCTGAATTAAATTATACTGTCACTGAAAAGGAATTTCTAGCTGTTATACATGCTATCAATAAATTCAAACATTACATCGCTGGATATCTCGTTATCTTGTAGACAGATCATTTTGCTATAAAATATTTAGCAAATAAGCTTGTCACAAATGTCAGAATAACCAAATGGCTTATTCTATTGCAGGCGTTTGACATTACAATCAAGGATCGACCCAGCAAAGAAAACACGGTAGCTGATTTCCTCTCAAGAATGTCAAAGCCAGTCAATGCAGCAACAGTTGAAGATCAGTGTCTGGATGAGCATCTCTTTGTTGTTGTTGTTCAAACACCCTGGTATGTTGATGTCGCCAATTACCTAGCAGTAGGTAAGTTACCAAAGCATCTAACCCCTAATGAGTGGAAACAGATTGTCCAGCGAAGTACCAGATTTTCCTGGATTGGGGGCTATTTGTTTCACACAGGGGTAGACATGCAAATTAGGAAATGTGTTCGACAAGATGAAATTTTTGATATATTGAAAGCATGCCATGACCAACCATGTGGTGGACATTTTTCTGATCGCGGGACTGCACATAAAGTATTACATACAGGGTATTATTGGCCCACAAATTTTAAAAAAGAAAAGAAATTTGTCCAAGCATGTGATAGTTTCCAGAGAGCAGGACGCCCTAGTCACTCAGATGAGATGTCTTTGAAACCACAGTTAATCATTGAACCATTTGAGCGATGGGACCTTGATTTCGTGGGGCCAATCAACCCACCATCAAACTAGAAAACATACATTCTAGTGGCAACAGAATATGTCACCAAGTGGGTTGAAGCAGAAGCCTTGCCCAGAGCTACAAAAGAATATGTTATATAGTTCCTGCTCCATCTATTTGTGCGCTATGGCCTCCCTAGAGAAATAATCACAGATGGAGGGCCACAGTTTGCTGGGAACAGAATAGCAGCAACACTCAACAATTATCATGTTCAACATAAATGACCACCCCATATCACCCACAGGAAAATGGGCAAGTAGAAAGAAGCAACAAGATAATAGAAATGATTCTAACTAAAACAGTTGCATCACATAGACGCGATTGGGCTGCCAGACTACCAGGAGCATTGTGGGCTTATAGAACAACATGGAGAAGCACCACTGGCCACTCACCTTACCAGCTAATGTTCGGAAAGCAACCTATCTTTCCTATAGAATTTGAAATCTAGACATTACGAACAACACAAGAAATTGGGTTAGACTTAACCGAGGCACAAACTAATCGATTGAAACAGATTAATGAGCTGGATGAAATTAGGCTCTATGAATTTCAACACGCTGCCCTGATACAGCAGCAGAGAGCCAAATGGCATGATGCTCTCATAAAAAACAAAGTCTTCCATGAAGGAGACTGGGCTCTTTTATATAACTCTAGATTTCAGGACTTCCCCGGGGAACTCCAGACTCGTTGGCTGGGACCATATGAAATTCAGAAAGTACATGAAAATGGTACCCTCACACTGATTACTATTGATGGTTCTAGGTATACCTTTAAGGCAAATGGCCATCGAGTCCGTCTTTATCGCAAACCACTTACTCGGGAGTCGTTCTGCCAACAACTACGCCAAGATTCAGATATGGAGATCTTACGGGAGGAAGACAAGTCTCCTCCACTTGTAACTCACTAAGAAGTTTACTTTTCTTTACAATTTCTATATAACTGCTTGAATTATTTTTGTACATATTTTTTTTACAACATGTTTTGATTTTTGTTGTTCCTTTTCCAAAAGGAACAGCACTTGTGATTTTTGTTGTTCCTTTTCCAAAAGGAACAACACTTTTTTATTTTTGTTGTTCCTTTTCCAAAAGGAAAAACACTTGTGATTTTTGCTATTCCTTTTCCAAAAGGAACAACACTTGTTATTTTTGTTGTTCCTTTTCCAAAAGGAACAACACTTTTTTTATTTTTGTTGTTCCTTTTGGGAAAAGAACAACACTTTTTTTATTTTTGTTGTTCCTTTTCCAAAAGGAACAACACTTTTTTTTATTTTTGTTGTTCCTTTTCCAAAAGGAACAACACTTGTGATTTTTGTTGTTCCTCTTCCAAAAGGAACAACACTTTTTTTATTTTTGATGTTCCTTTTCCAAAAGGAACAACACTTGTGATTTTTGTTGTTCCTTTTCCAAAAGGAACATCACTTGTGATTTTTGTTGTTCCTTTTCCAAAAGGAACATCACTTTTGATTTTTGCTGTTCCTTTTCCAAAAGGAACAACACTTGAGTGTTTTTGTTGTTCATTTCTCAAAAAGAATAGCACTTGTGTGTTTTTGTTGTCTCCGAAAAAAACAGCATTGTATGATTTCTGCCGGTCTTTTTCCAAAGGAACGACACTTCTTTGATTTTGTTGAACAACACCGTTGATTTCCACTGTTCCTTTCTCCAAAAAAATAGTTGTTGTTGTGCCCTTCCTTGAAAAAGCACTACTCATATGATTTAGAATAGCTTATTCCTTCTTAAGGATGCTTAGTATTAATGTTCTTTCGAGTCTTTTGGAATACAGCTATCCACTTATGTGATGGAAACAAAAGCAAAGTATACGGAAATCGGTAAATCATAAATCTCTATCCTTATAAGCAACTGCCCTGAATTGGCAAAAGGACGCAGGGAAAAGATATGCTTATTTATTACCTTTTGTTGCCATTGTTTTACTAACTCTGTCTGATTGGTTATCTCTATCATGTTGATCCCTTTTTACCCACTTTGATTATCATTCGGCAATAAGATCAAAGGGTCTATACCTTCCTATTGGGATATTAAGACTTCTTCCACCATTCCTACTCTTAAGGAGTGTTGAACCACCCTTTGTGTATAAACAGGAAAGGCTCTCTATTAAAAGCAAGAAAAAAGAAGAAAGAAAAGCAGTTTAAAAAAAAAAAAAATTGTCAAATTGCAGGATAGGGAGTCTCATTACGAGCTGGCCTACCATGATCATCAGGATGGAAGCGAAGTGACATTCCCAATAGGGAAACCACACCTGGGAAATGGTCCAAAAGTTATATCAAAATAAATAACCCTTGGAACAGGAGGTCTCACCACGAGCCGGCCTGCCCACTATTCGCTCCTTCCTCGTGAATGGCACTATGACTAACTGGTTACCAAGCCTGCATAGTGGCCTATAGTTTTGACATTATATAACACTTCCTCGCATACACAAAGGACTATGGTTCCCGGGGTGAAATAAAAAACTCTGCCAAGGTTATGGACACCTGTCGATAGCAGAGCTCTGTTAATGGTATTGAAGTCGTAACTTTTACACCAATGGTTAAGGAGATTATATCCTCTTGTTTCTTATAACGTGATAATTAATTTAATTACCCAACCATATAGCGCATGACTATCTATTACCGCCAATCATTACGGAGCTAGTGACAGTGACCACATGAGACTCACTAATTATGGCAAATGTCTTATCCCAGAACTTCCATCAACTCACCGCAGTCACTTACGTATTAAAAGCGATCTAACTTTCTACCTCGATTTCAGTAATAGGCTGTTTTTGCGGACATGGCATATTTTCATAAGTTGTTCCATAAAGGCCTCGCGGAAAATCAGACGTTGCTCCTTTATTTGACGGCTGGGACATCCTATCACATTGCGGGGGGGAGGTAACATCATCATTCCCCAGAGCACGTGTCAATCTGTTATTCGAGAAGATTTTGTACTCGAGCATAGCACGGCTCAACGGTATGATAATTTTCCATTTTTTTTTCTTCTGCATGAGTTGTTGTTCGAAGCTATTTCCATTGCATACGCCGTCGCATTTTAATTTGAACGAGAAATACGCCACTAGCTTCTCTGCATTTCAACGAACAGCTGCTGTTCCTTTGAGAATTTGCAAGTGAAGCTATGGGAGGAAGGTCAGTCCGCCGAGAACCACAAACATTAACTGTTTCGGCTGCAGCTCGAAGAATCCTGAAGAAAGCAATATGGTTGACCTATCTCAACTGCCTGAAGGAGTCTAATGAAACTATAGCGACGGAATTTTTACAGAACCTACAGGAAGAATACTCCACAGTAAGAGGAAGGCGAATAGTAGTCACTGACGACATAATAGCAAGAGTCACAGGACTACCGGCCACGGGACCAGTATGGACAATAAAGAAGGAAAGGCTGCAGAAGATTGTGGAAATATTTCAGGATGAGGTCCAGAGTTTGACAGTCTGAGGAAAGGGGGTGCTACCAGCAATGCTAGGAGAACCATGGGCGGAATTGGTGAAAATTATCCAGAGCTCCATTACTTGCGAGGGCAGAAAAGACGTGGTAAGACCACGACATCTGAAACTCCTAGCTGTCTTAAAGCAAAAATGTTCTGTGAATTTACCTACATTGCTAATTTCGCTATTGCATGATGTGGCACGAAGTATGAAAAAGGCACATCACGTAGAATCTGTGGTTAGCCACCACAGTTTAATTCGCTTGATAGTGAATCATAGTCTCACCCAGTAGTAGAGAAGCTGGGAAGAACTAATTGATATTATCAATAAAGGGACGACCACATCTGGACGCCCAGAAAAACGAAAATGAATTGATAGCACACCCCGACGTTCAGAGAAACGAAAGCAGGATGCTTGCATAGAAGTGCAAGCTGAAAAAAAAAGCTGAAAAGCAACCTGAAGAACGACCCGGAAAGCGGAAGCATGACGCTGATACATCTAAACAACCAGAAAAACGTAGAAATTCGGCGAGGCTCACAGGGTTACAAGCAGAGCTGAAGAAACCCCGGGCTCACAAGAGCCAAGCAATAGAGATCATAGATGAGCAGTCTGTGGATACAGAAACAGAGGAGGAAAGCAACGAGGATGTAGAACAGTCTACAGGGACAAAGATAGAAGAAGAAAACAGCAAGGAAATAGAGCAGTCTGCAGAAACAGAAATAGAAGAAGAAGACGTTGAGGGAGAAGAGCAATCTGCAGGAGGAGATTTAGAACAGGATGAGAAGACTGAAGAAGAAGGAGATGAGAAAAAGGAAGTTGAGCAGCCCGAGCAGGAGGAAAGAATGGAACAGCAGGGAGGAAGCCTAGTACAGGACCCATTAGGGGAAGATGAATTGGTGAATATTTTGGCCAATATGGGTGAATATGGCCAATCCCCGAGTCCATCCAACCTCCAGGTTGTAGAAGAAAACCAGGAGAAAGACGCATCTAAGGAAGTGCATACAGAAGAAGTAGAAGTAGAAAATTTTCCAGTTCATGATGAGAAGGTAACAGAAAATGTCGAGTAGGAACAACCCATTCATAGTCAAAAGGCACCAGAGGAAAGTCCGAAGGAAATAAGGGCAGAAGAGGAATTGGCCAAAGAAAAAACAAAGCCAAGCAAGGTTCTTACCCCGGAACAACCACCTCAAGAAGAAAATCAGGAAATTAGCCACAGTCCAACCCACAGCAAATAGTATGTTGTTCTTTCTGAGAAGTTGATGGAAATAAGGAAATTACAAAAGGAAAAGGGGACATTGTTAAACATAATAGTCAATCTTCGCCAGCAGATTAGGCTTCTAAAAGCAAGGCAAAGGGGGGAAGGGACCTCAAGAAGAAAAGGTTCGGCCACACCAATAACACCCCGTAAGAACAGGAGGCGGAGGACCAGAAGCCATCCCACTACTCAAAACCCTGACAGAAGCCAAACCGTTGTTCCTAGTGAAGCAGAAAGACAAACTGTTGTTCCAATTGAAACAAAAGAACAGACTGTTGTTCCATTTGAAAAGGAACAGCAGTGGGCTGGAGTTCGTGTTAAAATTGAAAAAGATGATAATATGGTTCAGATGGAGGCACCACCTTCGGGAGTAATAAGCGTTATGAATTCAAAGCAGCGTAATAAGAAAGTCCAAGTAAAGCTCCCGGCCTCCACAGATGCATGGAAAAAGGACCCAAAAACAAGAAATCTTCACCATCATTTGAAGCAGGCCCAACAAGAAGCAGTAAAGCTCAGGGAGAAAACGGTCCCCCGTGAGAAATATGAGGAATTACAGCAGCAGTTAAGGAACGCCAACCTGTCTGAAAGCCAAGCCTTCGAAGGATGGAAAAAGGAACAGGAGAAAGTTGCCAAGGTAACCCGTAGATTAGATGTAGTTATTAAACAGATGGATACCTTGTGTGCTCTATACAATGATGTCCTAGCATGTAGATCCCCTGCCAAAAACTATACCCTGTTTCTAATGGAAAGGTACTTACAATTGAAAATTAAGGTTGTTAAGGCAGGTGCTCCCATAGAAATTAACACTATAAATGATTTTATAAATTGGTGTAAGCATTATGGGGTAAAAGTGCAAAGGTTATTGTGTGAATTTTACCTGCATAACCTTGTACTAGAACAAGAGACCGAGCTAAACCCTGGCCCTTTTGTTGGGGATATTCAATTACAATCATTTATTTCATTTGCAGTCAAACGAATTAAATGGCTTAAAGCCTACAATGCATTTCAGAGACAAGAAAACGGATTAGATCTATGGGTAAGAGGTGAGCCTAGAGACCTAGAACAGTTATAGAGAAGTCATAGAAATCTCATGAGGGCTCCAGCGGTGATTGAAGCATTAGGACCCATGCATGAAGAAATCATTCGGCAAGGGCTTGAATTCTTTTCTTCTATTAAAGACCCTGTCGTTGAAGCAGCTAAATTTCGATATCGAGTATCTAATCCAAACATTCAGCTCAGAGAGCCATTTAAGTATGAAAATTTTAAGCTTGCTGCTAACCAATTCCCCCTCTATGGCGAACTTGTTTTGAGGACAGGGCCATCCTGGTTAGGATATAGGTTCCGGAGTCCAATCATTTGGCATCCTGCACCCGGATACCAAGCCCTGTATGAGATGCCTAAGGGCCAGAAAAGCCATTTATTTGATCATCTAGTTTCACATCATGGGTGTAGACCCCCACACGAGATTCCATCTCCGGCCTACTCCCTCACCGCTTTGCATGTCAACTACAATATTTTCATGAGGCCATGAAAAAGGGTAACCTGGGGGGCGTGTGGAGTATCAAGGAAGGTATGTTTTGATGGTTATTTTGGTATCTTTTTATTAGAACTCAAAAGCCTTTTGTATGGGAAATTTAGATAATGATAAGGATTTATAACGAAACACGAAAGATTAATGAGAAACACTGAAAATCATCATTTCTATATACAGGAGGGAGGAAAAATGGAAGGCAGCCATTCTAAAGGTAAAAACAAGGATGAGCTAACTGTTGTCCCTTTGACGGGAGTCCGGAAGCAAACCAGATCAAAACAAATCAACCCGGGAAAGGACATGGAGATACCAGCACAGAGCAGAAAAGGAAAGAAGTGACGCAGTATTAACGATTCTGCGAACGCTATTTTATCTATTTTCTGTATCTAGATATCTCCGCCATCTTCCTTATAAGAGGGATAGCACTGTTGGCTATAGAGGAGGTTCTTTTATGTAATTTATTTTAAGGAAGATCAGAACTATGATGTTTATGTTCTGTTGAAGACTTGAGTTCCTGCAATTTTATTTCATGCCTTAATACAGACTTGTTCACTCTTTTATCTTTGAGCCTGGATCTATCTTAAGCGGTGTACCCCTGGAGGCTAAGGGCCCGGCCCTGGAGGACACTTGCTCTCGTACCATTACGCGTGGTTTCTGTGTGGTTTTTTCATAGACGTAATCTGGTAATCTGCTGTGTTTTAAGAATATTACATTACATGCTCTGTTATGTTAACTCATCTCGTGTTCCTGAATTTTATATTGAAGCTGTGTCATTTTATCAATCCTTTAAGTATTGATTAATCTCCATAGGACACTATCACTCCATTACAGAGTTCATTACGATTGTGTTTAGCATTATAACAAGTTATCTTGAAAAGATCTGTTTTCACATGATTATTGAATGTTACTGTTCTTCATCTTGAGATGCAATCGTATGCGTTTATTTAGATCAATAACAGAAGCAGATTGAGTATGTTGTGTTTCTAAGGTTTTGATCGGTAGTGTTGTTCCATCGTATGTGTACATCTTTTAAGACCAAAGGGTTGATGTTTTGGTTGGAGAGATTAAATAGAATTATAGCTTGAGGAACTTGGTTACTTCTTATTTCAACTGCTGTTCCATTTCTGAATTGTTGTTCCATTTATTTGTTGTTCCCTTTATTTGCTGTTCCATTTTTTGTTGTTCCATTTCAATTGTTGTTCCATTTCCAGATTGCTAATTTACTGTTTCTTGAGGACAGTCTCAGGTTGTAATGAACCCCAGCATCTGCTATTTGGCTTCCAGACCTCTGATCTACTCCCATCAGCTATGAAAGGGATGTGTTATTGCTACCGAGCCCTTGGCTGATGTGCTGTTCTATTTCATTGCTATTTCCTTTACTTGTTGTTTCATTTCTATTCATTAAGAACGGTCTCAGGTTGTAGTGAGCCCAGCATCTGCTATTTGACTCCCAGGCCTCTGATCTGTTCTCATCAGTTATGGAAAGGATGGGTTATTACTACCGAACCTTTGGCTGATGCAATACTTGGTGTGATTTGGTCTTTTGAAGTAGTTAAATTGTAGACTCGCATTAATTTACTTTTAAATAGATGTACTACAAGCATTACTCTGGCAAGTGCTAAGCCTCAGACTGAGACACTCTTTGAAATAACCAGATGTTCCCAGATTGACATATTAATGTGAGGTAACTAGAGGTGAAAGAGACCCTTTTTATAGATCTACAATGATCAACTTGATAACCTTGAAAATATGGGTGTTTTTTAGGTGTAATTGAGATACCTGGGGATTCAAATGTAGAAATCCTAATTTTAGAAACCCTAGTTTCAAGTTTTCCATGGACTTCATCGAGGACGTAAGGACCTGACATAACCATCAGGGGAAGCTGAAGTGCCTCACTATCCCAACAAAAATCCAAACCTTAAAACAAAAGGTCATCAAATATGAGTGGTCTTGTAAGATCAACAGGTGAATGCATATGGTCATCATTAACTGTGATAGGAAAACTGTTAGTGAATATATTATTGATTTGATCAGATGTCTGAACACTGGAAGGTTGGTAGTTCAAAAGATTAGATTCTTTAGATTCCCAAGAAGCAGGTGAATCAATTGGAAAAGTCTCATAAAGGAGATAAATCAGGTGTTTGTTTCCCTTAGTGAATTGTAAAACATCAGTTGCATGTACCTAATCATAACCTATACCAGCTACGCAATAGTCAAAAAGATTTGAAAAAATGGTAGGCGTATTCTCCTTAGAGAAAAAATCAGGGTACAAAGAGTGATGTAAAGGAGTTGATAGATGATCGAGAGATGTGCCAAAAGGGACATCATGCGGATAAGTATATTTCTAGGATGAGCTTCCACTTGGAAAGATGATGCTGAGAGGGGAATGATGTGTGGAAACCTTAATTTCAAAAACTCTAATTTGACCTAGCTCAAGGATCTCATTAGTATCATGAGAACCTGACATAACCATCAGTAGAAGTTGAAGTGCCTCAACTTATTGACAAGTCGTTGGGCCCTAAAAAGATTGATCATCTAGTGAGGTCAACATGTGAACGTGGGAACTATCATCAACAATAATAGTGAAGAAATTAATGATTGGGTGATAATTGTCAAAGCCAGTGATTTGATTAGAGTCGGCATCTAATTGATGATATCCTTCAAGATTAAGATTGATGATGAATCGAACCAAGGGTTTCCTTGAACCTTTGGGAATGCAGAGTCATCCTCTTCACTTGTAATAGATTGCAGATGGAAAATGTCATGAAGAATTGATTCAATATTTTCATCCATTGATTATGGGACATCACCTTCATGCACATGATTGTAATTGAATCCAGTTGGGTGAAGATATGAATGAATTGGAGAAACCGTTGATGTGGCAAATTTATCAAACAAATTAGGGTACAATAGATGAAAAGGTTCAAGCAAAGAGGCCTCAGTTTCAACTAGGTTTAGACATTGACATTGACTTGAGAAATTGATG
This sequence comes from Pinus taeda, assembly GCA_000404065.3. Lineage (NCBI taxonomy): Eukaryota > Viridiplantae > Streptophyta > Pinopsida > Pinales > Pinaceae > Pinus > Pinus taeda. Next base: position 113,772 of record APFE030351965.1, read on the forward strand.
AATCAAAACGCAAACTATACTCTATGGAATTGATATAGGACAGTCAACTTTATTTGAGACAAGACCCAAGTCATTTCCTATAGCTGAATGAAATTCAAGAATAGACTAGGCATATGTTTAATAGGCTTGAGCGAGGTTTCATCAAAAGCGAGAGATGTTACATCACTTCATCTTCAAGTTCAAATTCAACAGGATGTATGAGAGCTTCAGAAGCAATACAAGCTAGTTAATTTCCCTACAAGAATTCTTCGTCATCTAAACCATTTACGACCAAAACTTCATTAGGTAATGAATCAGAAGGAGGATGAGAAATTTCACAAGCAGTAATTTCCTTCTTGGAGACTTGAGGTGTTTCTTGACTCACAGAGATAGGGAAGACAATATTAGGGAAAAAATCTAAACAATTTGTAATTTGCAGATTATCATGATGCTCATAACAATCAGGATTTGTTTTATGTTGAAAGTGTTGTAGAGAAATGTGAACCAACCACTTAAAATTTTCATTCAAATAGACCCAATTGACATCTCTTTCAGGGAATTCAAAACAATGATGAACAAACCTAGTAGCAAATCCTCTAATGACTCTTCAAGCTTCATCCTAAGTTGATTTATTCTTTTAAAAACATCTTGAAAATCATACTTGTCAAAGTCTTATCATAGCTTACTAATGATTTTCTCAAATGAATGGATTGAAGTTGCAGGTAATGTGTGCCACTAGTGCTTAACACGATTGTCGAGTGCGTTAAGAAATTATGCAGAGAAAATAAATTAATATTGAGATTTACCGAGATGAAAAATAACTAGCAATAAACACAACACATAAACACAAATGTTTATCCGGGAAAACCCCAAATCTGGGGAAAAACCCAACCTAATAATATCTTCTTAGCATTGGCCAAAACCCTGGCCAATCCGACCAAGTGAGCCTTCACCGCTCACCTCCAAGTCTTGCATTACAATATAATACCACGGGTAGAATACTATGGGTGCACAATACCATGTGCCCCAAAACCATCACTGTTTAACCTAGTCAACTTTGACTCTATCCTGAGTCAATTTTACCTAAAAATTCCCCCCTTAAAATTGACTTGGGGTTCCTTGACTAACTCCAGCCAAACCTACTAAGTGAAACAATCCTGCTCACTCTAGCTCTTACCCCCCTCAGAGTTTTTACCCAGGGTATTGATAACCCGACATCTTTCCTATCACCTAGGTCTAACCCAGACTTTACCGGTGATCACCGAGGGGTACATATGCCTTACCAGGTCTTACAGTAGTATGCCCATTTACATGCAATAATTTTGACTTCAAATTTTTTAATTTTTTTTGTTTATTGTTGCTATGATTCTGATCCATCCTCTCTCAATTTGATTTTCTCAAAAATTTCTATCAAACCGCTCGAACTGCGAGCCCGACGAGAACCTCGTAGATTCCAGCATCGGTGGCCCCATGTAGTTGAAAACAAACAATTTCAAAGCTGCATGAACAATTTTCTTCTACTGACCTTCTTTAAATAGCTGCATGAATCCCGAACAATTCATCAGCATATTCCAAACCGGTAAATATCGCAAATGCACTGTGATCCCTCGCAGTTACAACACTATCTTCGGCACATTCTCCTCTAGGTTCTTCTGCGTACGATTGTTCCACCATTATTTTTCTAAACCCAGATCTGTAAAAACACTGCATTGATCTCATCAAGCACTATAAACCCCTGGCATCAAAGAATCCCTTTGAAGCCAATATCTGGCTCTGATACCAGTTGTTAAGAAATTATTCAGAGAAAATAAATTAATATTGAGATTTACCGAGATGAAAAATAACCAGCAATAAACACAACACATAAACACAAATGTTTATTTGGGAAAACCCCAAATCCGAGGAAAAACCTAACCTAATAAGATCTTATTAGCATTGGCCAAAATCCTGGCCAATCCGACCAAGTGAGCCTTCACCACTCACCTCCAGGTCTTGCATTACATATAATACCACGGGTAGAATACTATGGGTGCACAATACCATGTGCCCCAAAACCATCACTGTTTAACCTGGTCAACTTTGACTCTATCCTTAGTCAAGTTTACCTAAAAATTCCCCCCTTAAACTTGACTTGGGGTTCCTTAACTAACTCCAGCCAAACCTGCTAAGTGAGACAATCCTGCTCACTCCAGCTCAGAGTATTTACCCGAGGTATTGATAACCCGACATCTCCCCTATCACCTAGGTCCAACCCAGACTTTACCAGTGATCACTAAGGGGTACATATGCCTTACCAGGTCTTACAATAGTATGCCCATTTACATGCAATAATTTTGACTTCAAAATTTTTTATTTTTTATTTTTTTTATTGCTGCTGCGATTCTGATCCATCCTCTCTCAATTTGATTTGCTCAAAAAATTCTATCAAACTGCTCGAACTGCGAGCCTGATGAGAACCTCATAGATTCCAGCACCAGTGGCCCCGCGTAGCAGAAAACACACAATTTCGAAGCCGCATGAACAATTTTCTTCTGCTGACCTTCTTTAAATAACTGCATGAATCCTGAACAATTCATCAGCATATTCCAAACCGGTAAATATCGCAAATGCACTGTGATCCCTGGCAGTTATGGCACTATCTTCCGCACATTCTCCTCGAGGTTCTTCTGCATACGATTGTTCCACCATTATTTTTCTAAACCCAGATCTGTAAAAAGGCTGCATTGATCTCATCAAGCACTATAAACCCCTGGCATAAAAGAATCCCTTTGAAGCCAATATCTGGCTTTGATACCAGTTGTTAAGAAATTATTCAGAGAAAATAAATTAATATTGAGATTTACCGAGATGAAAAATAACCAGCAATAAACACAAATGTTTATCTGGGTGTTAGCACCTAAATATACCTTAGGCTGAAGGAAGGAAAAATTCAGGGTAACCACAAACCACGCTCAGTCTGGTAGCTAGCCCTACCTGAACAGGAGAGGGCTCTCTCTGGGTCACACTTAGTAAAAATACACAATAAAGTCTGAGATGACTCAAAATAAAATATTGATTTTAGGCTAGGTAAATAAATATGGAAACAAGAGGTAATTTTTGATAAATGACTAATTTTCTGGGATGTATGGGACCAACAAACAGTATGAGCACAGAATTTAACACAAAGGCACAGATTACTTCGTGAGGCAAGACAGGTGGAAAGTCTAGCAATTAAATTTGAAATAATGCGAAATGGAAATATTGTTTAGGAGGGTGAAAAGGGCATAAATACATTAACCCTTTTCAATAGAAGAAGAACACAGAACCTGAAACTTTCCCACAGGCAGAGCAATAAACATGAATTCTACGTTATCTTACTTAGAGAATTTCACTAGAAATGAATATGAATGAACTGTGAAACATAATGAAATAAATATGAAACAGAAAGAGAATACATTTGCTACACTCACACCACATGAATCTCATGAACTAGAGCTGTTGCCTTTCATTAATTCTCTGTCAAAATATATAATGAATAACTGAGTTTCTCTTCCACAGTCTCCCAAAAATTACAACCAACCCACTCTTTGCAAATAGTTTTGCATACAATAAATAGACTATGCCATTGGGAAATAGAACGACCCAGAGTTGGGGAGTTTTTCAAATCATTACAAAATGGAAATGGAAAGCCAACCATTAGTGGCAGGTGCAGCGTTACAAAAATGACAAATTGCTTGGGTGACTGCTCGCCTTCCTTTACCACTTGGATACAAGCCAACCTTTAGTGAAAATATTCTTTAAACATTGCCTTAGTTGCCGAGAAAAATATAGTGTAAATGAGTGGGCCCACTTGGAGAAAGTCGCGAATCAAAATGTCGCGGAGCGGAAGTGATTTTGGCCTTTGGGTCCCTGTGCGCCGCACCCAAATCTATATGCGTCGCGCCACTTTGGAGGCGATTTTGAGGTACCTTCTGGAGTCCAAATTGGTGCTCATTTTCCCCTCCAAAACTTCATTCTCCCAAGACTACTTCCTGTGTGTCAAAATAGGGGCAGAGAGGTTATTTTTTGAGTGTTTTGACCTCCTAGGGACTCAAAACTTGCCTAAACTTCTTGGCCATGCACCAGAAATCATGATTTTTCATGTTGAATCCAAAAATGCAAACCATTTGTGATTTGTAGCTCCCAATCGTAAGCGACGCGCCAGCGGCGCAGCGCACAGGGAGAAATCCCTGTTTTGTGCCCAAAAATTTTCCAAGTGACAAAAATTGCCCCAAATTTTTTGAAATTTGGGTTGGAGATCCTTTATGAAGTGCTATACTAGGCCACAAAGGCTTCAGCCAAGATTCAAAGCCGATCTTTCTCTTTTTGCCTCTTTTGTCTCTTTGTCGCTCTCCCCAATTTCGCCTTCAAACTCCTTATCCGAGCCTTTGAACTCATATTTTGTGCCCTGTAGTGATAAGCCATCCGCCTCAATATGGTTTTTTCCTTCTTGGCCTTCTCTAATAGTCTCTCAAGGTAGATGTTGATACGCTCGAGCCAAGACTCTCGGTCATTGTTAATCTCTTGCTCTAATGGAATGAGCTCAATCCTCCTACGTTGGGCAGCTTGGCGATTCTCATGGATGTTTTGCAGCTCCATGATCTCATGCTAGTCCTCCAGCTATTTTTTCCTCTACTCCAAATACCTGATAATCCACTTAGCCCTCTCCAAATTGAGTGACAAGTCTTGGATCTCTATTTGTTGCTCCTGGATGGTCCTCCTAAGTTTGGCACTCTCCACATCTGTATCATCATCATGAATGAGGATGAAGTCGGCCTCTCATTCACCTGATGGCCCCTCATCATGCATGGGCCTCTTGCCCTTGTCCTGTACTTGTGTTTCTGATGTCAAAATCGACGCCCCTTCCACCCCGGGTGGAGATAACACTCGCTTTGCTGCTGCAAACAAATGTCTACTGCCTCTCTGATATGTGATGAATACCGGCATAGTAGCGGTCTGACTGATGTTTGAAAGATGCTAGTGCAAGAGGACAAGCCAATAGCTCTGTGAGTGTAGTGGGCTCCTCTCAAATGTTTTTTCCTCCCTTATGTGGTCTTCTCGATGCATGAATTTCTTGGGAGGAATCATTCACTGTTTCCTCATCCCTTTCATAAGCTAAATCAATTTCCATATTTGCCACTGTTTGATGTTCAATGATGAGTATGAATAGATTTTATATGAAGAATAGATGTTTACTATTTGACGAATGGAATTGATGAGTGGGACTGTGAATGAGGGATTTTGTGCTGACTATAGGGTTATAAGGGAGTGATATGGCTTAGGGAATGAGGATTAGGGTTTAGGGTAATAATGGGATTTGTTGTTAGGGTTTAGGATTTTGGGGATAGGGGGTAGGATGAATCACATTAGAGAGGGGTAAGGGATATGAAATGAGGGGAGTGTAGTGGAGGAATGTGAAAATGATTACAGGGAGCAAACAACAACAATGACAACTTTTGAAAACCTTAGATAGTTTTTCAGTACACTGTGCAGCAAACTAGGGTTTGTCTTTTCACCTATTTACACACCATCAAGGAGGATTAAAACTCTTGCAATGGCACTTAGGGATGATTTACTCACTTGGAAGAATGAAGTATTTTCAATTTGGAGGAATATTTCAATGAAATTCGGGCCTTTTAGCCCTGTGCGCCACGCCAGTGTAAATTTACACTGGAAAATTTCTCCCAGTGCGCCATGCCTTTTTGCAGGAGCCTTTTGGAGGCCTTCCTAGTGTCCAAATTAGGTGTAGGATAGCTCGTTGGAAAGGCCTTTTAGTCTACGTTCCCACACAACTATAATTTTTCAATTTGGAGTTCATTTTCCCTGTCAAAAATTAAAACTCCCAAGACTGGTCAAAATGTGCCAAATGAGGCTGCCTCAAGGTAGAGTGTTGTTGCAGTCAACTTTTGAAGGTGTTCCTCAACTCCAAATTGAGCTCATGATAGCGCATTGGAAATATATTTGTGTCTCATTATCATTGTACTCATCAAGCAAGTCATTTGGCTAGCTAAGCTAGGAGAAAACTTGATTTTCCCAAGGTCACTTTAGAGGTGCATCAATTCTCCCAAGGCAATTTTATTTTTGTCATTTCTCTAAAACCATGACACCTGTGTAAAAAGTGAAGGATGTTTTTCTTACTTGGCCTATTTTGGACAAAAATATCTCTTAGTTTTCCAAAATTCATCTTTTCTTGCTCAAAAACATCATTTGAGTGAATTATGGAACCTTCCTCTGGCCTGCAAGTATTATTGAAGCACTTTGAGAACAACAATTTGCAAACCCTAGACCTAATGAATGAAATGAGTCTTGTCCATTAAAAGATCAAACATTGACTGTCATGGCTTTTAATAACTTTGATGAAAAGACCTAAGCCAGCAGGTACAAGACATGAGGGGAATGAACTAACAAGACACTTCCGTCAGATTATGGAATGCCTCTAGCGGAATGCAGCTGAGTGAATGGAGTGAGACACCTAAAAATGAGATGCAGAAAGAGTTTTGATCTCTGACGAAGGACTGACAAGACCGACTCTAACACTGGGAAAACCTCAAATACGGGGAAAAACCCAACCTAATAAGATCTTATTAGCATTGGCCAAAACCCTGGCCAATCCGACCAATTGAGCCTTCACCGCTCAGCTCCAGGTCTTGCATTACAATATAATACCACATGCAAAATACTATGGGTGCTCAATACCGTGTGCCCCAAAACCATCACTGTTTAACTTGGTCAACTTTGACTCTATCCTAATTCAAGTTTACCTAACTGAGTGAGAGGGTAAATAACCTGCTAATAACATATTTACAATGTGTTCTGTTAAAGTCACAAAAATAAAGGACTTGAAGCATGTGTGTTATCAGAAATCTAGTGTCTATGCAGAGATGTTAATCCCACTAAGACGGTTAGCTATCTTAGAAAAAAACAGATTAAAGTTAATTTCATTTTCCTTTACGAGAAGTAGATAGGAGAAGAGAAAATAATACCAACCTTGATCTTTTGCTTCGTTCTCTGCTTGTTCCTTCTCCCCTTTGACGGATCTTTTCCGCTCCTCCCTTGACCACTCCACTTCAAAGAGTACCTATAAATTCAAAGCAGCATAATACCTTCAAAGTACAGAGATATACAATCGTAAACAATATAGGACCAGATATATATTGAACACACACATGCATATATTAGCAAACATACAAAAATGTGGAGGAAAACTTGAATAGCTTTATTGATATAGAGATTAGAAGAGAGGATTAAAACCCATTGATCTAACCCAGTGTCATCCTCCCAGCATGAAAGCCCTTATTCACCTCATGAAAAGCTTAGATCACCCAACAATATGATATTCCACCAGGAAACCAATAGCACTTCCTTACAAGATACAATATTCCAGCCTCTAGATCTCTAGGATGAGGGATCCATATATAGATGATTGCAGGGGAGTGAGTCAGCTTCTGGGATTTTGATTAGTGTCTTCTCTCTGATAGTTCTTGATTCCACTTGGAGAATGATGTTCTCTTACTCATCCCTGGGCAAATTCAGAGAGGCAAGTGTCACAGGAGAGGTTTCTGGAAGATTCTGTGATCATCCACCTTGCAAATTGTCTCTTTCATTTGTCTACTCTTGCCCATCGCACCCTACAGAAAGGGTTTCCAGTATGCATCGCACTTTTGCACTGAGCAGGTGAGATGCATCACACCCTCTGCACTGAGCAGTCTGTATGGTCCAGTTTTGACCAGTTCTGAGCGGTTTTCTGTGGAGAACTTCTGGGGGATGATGTAATCAGTTGACCTTGTTCCTTTAGGGCATGAAACAACACTTTTAGGGACTCAGAAGCCCTTGGTTTATGGACATATGTGATTGGGGTTGCAATGCCCAAATATGTCTATAACAGTTGCCCCCTAAAGCGTGAGGTTGAAAATCTTTTGATGTTGGGTGAAATGCTTTATCATGAGGATCTGAGGTTCTTTCGAACTGGAAGGCGACCTGTAATAAGATACAATACAATACATTATCTTCATAACATTTTCATGATCTAGCTAAGGCGGGCATTCCCATGCTCAACTTTATAAATTCATTTTCATGTACATAGTACAAACAACCGTCTGTGTGGCAGACTGATGATTTTGGTAGAGGCATCATCCTTTGATTTGGATGATTATCTATGCAGCATTGATGTACATTTGATGTCTTTATTTTCCTGAATATATCGCAGCCCGGATGGATGAAACTAGATCCGGGGTCTTCAAACTTGTCCAATCTTCACCTGAAGTACAAGTCGATCCATGTGAAAAATGTTCTCAAGTCGAACATGGAAAGACATCGCCTGATTACCAGCCAATGATGTAAGTTTTTAACAGGCGTGAGAGGAATCACCGATAATGATGATGACCCTCAAGGTACTACAGTACAATTCTCGTGGTGTGAAAAAAGGACTTGGCATCGAACACCACGCAAAATATTTCGGTCGAAGGCCATTGATGTAAACCTGTCGCTGGAAGTGAGAAACTCGTCGTTGAGGCATGCAAGCTTCAAAGTACTAAAAGGGTTGTTCCTAAGTTGACTTCTCAAATAATGAGCTGTCGTTGATAAGAAGTAACCCATCGTAAGAGGGCCTCAATGAATCCCACATCTATGACACGGAATGGAGAAAATGATTTTGTGGAGGTGAAAACGATCTGATGAAATAGGGTTCAGGGTGGCGGTCATGAAGAAATGAAGCGCGAAGTTGTTGCAACGGATGAGACACAAGATGGGTTGGTGAATTCTCTGATCGACTTCTCTTGAACATATCAACAACACTAAAATGGATTGGTAGTGTTAACCCCAAAGATGGATGGTACGGTGGACCAATGGTAATATGACCGGTGAACAGAATAACCCAACCCGACTCAATCATGGTGATGGAGTGAAAGTGTCATGTTCAAGAGCGAGTCGCTACCAATAAAGTTTCTTCAAGTTTTCTTCCCAATTTTTCCCTAGTCATTGTTGACCAGTACCTCTTTATTTTTTTCAAGCTTGAGGAGGATAACATATGCTTGTTCTATAATTTTCCCTTTGGGCAAACCCGTCGCTATGTTTTAATGAGACTAGCGACAGTGAAACTCCTTCTCGTCTCCATGGACAAGTTTGTCGTTATTGGTTTTAACGAGTTTAACGACAAAAACAACTCGGTCCTTTTTCAATTTTAGAGAGTCTGAAAAGGGACGGAAAGGAAACTCTAGTAATCCTTTTTCGTCATATAATCCCTTAACTTAGTCCAAAAAAGTATAAAATAATACGAAAGGGATGAATTTTCGATAGCTTTCACGAGCCGAACAAGACAAGTGCTCGATCTTTTTGTGTAATAATCCCTCAGGTCCAAAAATATTAAAATCTAGAGGAGGGATAGCACTCCCGGTAGCTTTAACGAGCTAGAGAGGTCAACTGCTCGGCAATCTTTTCACATTTTACAAGTCAGATGAAAAGAGCTTAAAGGAGACTCGTCTTTGAGGAACGAGTGATACTTTCAGGTAGCTACTAATTACAGGTAAGGTTTGGAATTTTCCAATCACGGCAGTCTCACAAGGATGGCTAACAGAATCACTCTTCATAGTTATTCCTCAAAAGGGTAAACAATCAAATGGAGGCGTATGATCGACTAAAAAGAGTGGAGGTGATGGCGAGAACATGACCAAGGTTCAAAAGCTTATCATAATGCATACACAATGGTTATTTACCAGAGGTTGGTTCATTTTTTAGTGAGCCTAAACTCTGGGGGAACATTTTCTCATTGCTTAGGTTTAATTTTTGACGAGCTTGAACTTCGCATAAAAACTGCTCGTGATAATGGTCATTGATATTCGACCCATTGTTAACACTATGCTCTTTTGATGGTCGTACTACCTGTTCAATTGCTCCATCAAACTAATTAGAAATGATAATACATGCTTGAAAAATGGGTTAAAACACTAATACCCTACTTGAACTACGTGAAAAGTAATTTAAAAGTGGTTTTTACCCCTCATTTTACCATTTCATTTGAACTTAAGACTGTTGGAGCTTTGGAGGTGTTTTCCCCCTCGATTTTCACTAGCTGATTCCGGGAGATTCTGTGGACGATTCTTTGCGCCGTCTGGACCAAGTAAGAGCTAAACCTGTGCTCTTCAGTTGCATTCCCTTCTTTTTGAATTCTGAGCATGTTTCCCTGTTTTCCTGAGCCTCTAGGGTTTGAACAAGTTGTTCTGCCCCCATCGCACCATGTGTACATAGAAAGGTGCGATGCATACTGGGCTGGCCACTGGCCAGTCAGTATGCATCACTCCTAGTACACAGCTAGGGTGCAATGGGCACAAGGAGGGAACTTTATGCACTGTTTTTCATAGAAATTTTTCTTGTTTTTTGCCAAATCAGGTTCTTGACTCTTCTCTTGTTTGTTTTCAGAGATTCATTGGAGCAAAATGGTTGTTACATGGCGAGAATGTGAGCATGAAGAAGAGGACATGGTTGCTTTACATGATCCAGGTACGGTAACTTCATTGCGGAACTGTGGTTTGCTCAAGTTCTTCTGCATCTCTAGCATGAGGCAACAAATCAACTTATTGCAATACTTCCTCGATGCATGGGATCCTACCAACCAAGTGTTCTAGATTAGAGCCAAATATATCCCCGTAACTGTCGTGGACATCTATTTTTTGACTGGTTTATCGAGGCGTGGTGCCCCTCTCTCACTATCAGGTTCTGCCCGTGGGGGCGAATCCGTGAGGGATTATATTCGTCGATACTGTAGAGAAGGATCTCAGCCGAGTAGGGATGGCAAGATCAACATCCGAGATGTCACTCACCAGTCTTTGAGGACCATCTTTTTCACCTTTGCTAGACTGGTTGGTAGTGCGGCTCTTCACTTGGCCAACAGGTCCTATATGTAGTATGCCTTAGAATGCCTTGAATCGAAGGTGTTCAACTGGTGTGATGCAGTACTTCCAGTAATAAAAGAACAGCTTACCAAGGTGAAAAACAAGCAATCTAAGAACTTTGGTTATGGTTCCATTTTGACCGCTTTCGCCTTGGAGAAGATCCCACTGATGCAGCCACAATACATTTCACTTGGTTTGCCGCCACCGACTGAGCCACGGATGCAGAGATGGGTCGACCTTATGGCCCAACATGCTGGTCAGCCATAGGTTTCTTTCTCTGATGCCTTCTTTGAGTGGTTCAACCGTCAAGAGATGGTTTATGTCGAGTGTCCATATGCTGGTATGGATTTTCGGGGTGACCCAGATTTGGTGTTGTCCGCTGGTGAGCAGTGGAGTACTATAGGTAAAATTTCTGACCATATCTCTGTTTATTGCTTTTATAGTGTTCCTGTGCTTCCTTTTACCAAGACTAATCAAAACACATGTGCTCATGCAGATCGGACCGATGCGATTAGCAGTGCGCCTGAGATCACCAGCTGTCGTTCCAGCAAGAGAGGATGTAGGGAGGGCTGTCCTTCGCAACCTGGATGTGGCTGAGACTCTTAGAGCATTACAGGATCAGATCGAAGGCCTCACTCTCGGTATCCCGGATGTGGGGACTGACGAGCTGACTCTGGGATTATAGCGACATACTACTGGCATGCCACGTCGATGGACTAGGCTTTTATGCATGATTGCACAGGTGGTGACTTGTTATCACCAACATCATTAGACTAGGGTGCCCCCTAGTACTTTGAGTTTTTGGGTCATTTGACCGATTTTGTCTTAGACACAGAACACTATGTGTAAACCATAAACAGTTATATATATATATATTTTTTATTTTCGGAGCTTCATTTTGGTTAAGTTACATGATCCTAATGAAAATATTGATGAAATGCTTTTCTTTTATAAATGTCGCAAATGTCTATTTAACACATAATTTGCCAATGAATCCATTAATGTGTTTAAGTTTCTAGAAATATGTTGATATTGGATTGAATCGAACTGTCTTTCCAAAATCTTGACCCTGAGGAACATGCGATAGATAGCTAGATTCCGTGCAGAATAGATACCGGTGAGCTATAGAATGATGAGCTATGAGTCTAGCCTGACAACAAGTTGGCGTAGGCCATGTGCGATGGCATCAGAGAGGAGCTCTATCAACGCGTTGTATTCAGCTATGTTGTTCATTGATCGGCCAATACATACCCCTCTGAAACTTACTAACTTGCCGCTTGGATCAAAGATGGCCCAGGCCGCAGAAGATAGGTTCCGCGAACTACAGCTTGCTCCATCGGCATATCCAACAAATGATTCCAATGGGTTCGACTTCTGTAACAAATGCAAAAGTGGATTACCTAACAAAAATGATTACCCTTAGCGAAAACAAAAATGTAACAAAATCATGGGGGTTACTACACTGAGTCAAGCATAGTAACGCTTAAGGTACAACCCATTGCGGGGTTGCGCCAATGGAATCCCATCATAATCTGCTAACTCATAGGCTCCTTTTGCTAATACATGCTTAACAATATAGGGGCCCATCCATAAAGACTTGAACCTACCTGCTCCTAACTTATCGACCTCCTGGTCTTAAAGTAAGACCAGGTCACCTTCTGAGAAGACACGGGGTTTGACATTCTTGTCAAACTGTGCCTTGACTCATTTCTTATGGGTTTTGTTAGCCAAGGTGGCATCACGATGGGTTTCATCCAATTGGATAGTTCCAAGAAACGAGCCTCTTCTTCTGAAGTTCCGGGGAGAAGGTCGACTGCAAGCTTGAGGGATGAGATTTCGCACTGAATTCATAAGATTGCTTCTAGGCCATACACCAGCTGAAAGGGTGTAAACCTGGTTGCATTCCTCACCAATGTATGATATGCCCATAAAGTTGAGTACAGGATCAGGTGCCAACTCCGTTTATGGACTCTGATCATCCTTTGCAACATGCGCTTCAGGACTTTGTTGATTGCCTCAACTTGTCTGTTAGCTTGCAGATAATACGGAGTAGAGCTGTCGTGGGACAGTCCTAACTTGGCAGCCAAATCAACCATCATGTGATTTCGAAAATGCAATCCATGATCTGTAACTATAGCTTGTGGAAAACTGAATCTGGAGACTACATGATTGAAAAAGAAAAGAGCAGTCATTTCGCCACTGTTCTTTAATGTAGGCATCGCCTCAGCCCATTTTGTAAAATAATCGACTGCGACTATGATATACCCATGCCCCCGACCGAGGTGGGGTTGCAAGTCATGAAATATATGCCCCATTTGGAAAATGGCCCAACAGCGACTACTGGCTGCAGAGGTGCAGGTGGAATTCTGGTTTTGTGATCGAAGATTTGGCAAGCATGGCAATTTCTGACTGCGGTTATGCAATCCTTGAACATTGTTGGCCAGAAGTATCCTGCTTGTAAAATCTTTTGAGCCATAGCGTAACCAGATTGATGGTCCCCACATGCGCCTAAATTAAAATCATTCAGGACTTTTTCGACCTCCTCATGGGTGAGGCACCTCCGTAGAACTGTATTGATACCACGATGGTAAAGTGTATCATCGACGATCATGTAGTCTTTCGCTTGGTATCAAGTATGTCGTTGCCCTGAACAGGAGGTATTTGACCTATATGTTTGGGTCTGGAGATAGATGATTATATCTCCATACCATGGATCGCTTGAAGATATCAGAAACAAAGATTCATCCACGATTATTGTATTGGATGTTGAATCGTTGGATGACGATGGGAGATCGCATAGCAACTCCGTGAAAACTAGAGCTTTCTTTGATTTGGATTTTACGAATTCGAGATCAAACTCTTGCAAAATTACTATCCATTTGGAATACTTTCCCCCCAGTAACTATCATGACAAGATATAAGTCATGGGGTTGCAATCTGACAAAATGGTAGTTTTTCGAAAGAGGATATAGTGTTGAAATCTCTGTATCGCTTGAACAGCTGCGAGAGCTAGCTTTTCAACATAAGAGTACTTAGTTTCTGTATCATTTAAGTTCCAAATTAAATAATAAATAGGATTCTCAATTACATTGTCTTCTTGAACTAAAACCATCGCTATGTTTGTATCTGCTACAGCTAGATACAGGTTATAGTTTTTTTGATAATCAGGAGCATACATTAATGATGCTTTTATTTGGGATTCCTTTAAAGCATCAAAGGAAGCTTGCGCGACCTAATCCCAGATGAAGGGTACTTCTTTTTTCAACAGACGAGTATAACCTTTAGCAAGTTCGGCATAATTTGGAATGAACCTCCTCAGAAAGTTTGCTTTCCCTTTGAGTTTCTGAATCTGAAGCAAATTTGAAGGTGGAGGCAAATCAATGATTGGCTGAACCTTACATGGGTCAAGACGAATCCCATCCTTCGAGACCACAAAGCCAAGTAAACGACCAGAACTAACACAAAATACACATTTGTGTGGATTGAGTCATATCTTGTAGTGTCGGCAACGTAGAAATATCGCTCTCAAATGTTGCGAATGATCGGTCTGCTTTCACGAATGAACCAGAAGATCATCGAGATATGGTTGAACGATGTTCTTGATGTCATGGAAGGCATAATTCATTGCCCTCTAAAAGGTTTCCCCTACGTTCTTTAAACCAAAGGGTAGCTTGCGATATGCGAATGTGCCCCACGAACAAATAAATGCAGTCTTCAACTGGTCCTGTGGGCGGATATTTATTTGATTATACCCAGAAAATCCATCCATAAATGGAAAGATTTCACATCTGGTGCATTCATCAATTATCTGGTCAATGAAGGGTGTAGGGTAGTTGTCCTTTAGACAAGCTTGATTTACATCCCTATAATCGACGCACACTCTTATCGTTCCTTGCTTTTTCATTACAAGAACAATATTTGATACCCAATCGATTAGAGGAACCGGGTAAATGAAACCAGCATGGAGAATTTTTTCAACTTCTGCCTTGATGGCAGCGGCTTTCTTGGGGTGCACCTACCGGAGCCGTTGTCTTACTAGTTTGACATCTAGATACATCTTAATTTCATGTTCAACGATACTCGAGTCGATGCCTGGCATTTCTTCATATGACCATGCAAATACATCTCTGAATTCGCGAAAGAGAGCGTAATATATTTCTAGTTCTGAAGGAGAACAAGATTTTCCAACATGAATATTCTCTACAACATTTGGTTTGGTCAAGATATTGATGGTGATAGTCTCTTCAATATTGGACAAGTTTCTCTCAAAATCCACTGTATTTACAGTATTTGATAGAAAATAAAAAACTGAGGGATGATCAAGGTCACTGGAACTATCTTCCTTACAATCTGGAAGATGGGAACGATGGTGGTAATCTTCCCATGGTGCCCCCTCAATCATCATTGACTGAACAATTCCTTCGTCTGTAGAATGTACTTGCGACCAAGGATCTGAAGGGGTACCATATTCCTTAGACCTATCTATCCAAACGCTTGATAAGCGTTAATTTGGGTTCGCCTCCCATGCCGAAAACATTGATTGCTACAATATTTCTATGGGGCTTAGAGGCAAAACCTCGCGATGATCCATGCTAACATCGTGATCAGATATCTTCTAGATGGAAGACACCATATTGCAGGTTCCTACTGTGGCCACTTGCGCCAGATTGTTTGGAGGCGGTAGGGAAAAAGTACCCATCAATGTCGAGTCTTTTAGTAGGCCTACTCCGATATTTTGAAACGACTAAGAGCTTCCGTGGATCATCAGAATGCTTCCCGTAACTTGTGAACTGTTGGGGAGAAAGGTTTGTTGGTTGATGATTGTAATTCCGCCTTGGAAGGGAAATGCAATCTTTCTGAAGTATGTCGACACAACAGTAGCCATAGCATATATCCAGGGCCTTCCCAGTAGGATGTTGTAATCGAGGTTTCCGTCGATAACTTCAACATCAATGTCTATTGTCTTGCCCCCCAGTTCAACTTGCAATTTACTTAAAATCTCATAAGGAGTGTATGTTTGTCCATCAAGTGCTTTCAGCGTCATTGACGATCACGACAAGGGTGGTGATCCCAACGTTTTCCAGCAACTCATTGACATAATACATGTAGATGCTCCTTCATCAATAATTGTTCGATGAACAGTTTTGTTGAGGGCTTTCACTTGAATGAGGAAAGAAAGTTGAGCTGGTAACTGAGGGTCATATCCTTTATGATTAAAGGCTACAAGATTGGAATCCGCTAGGTCTATCCCACCTATTGCTGATAATAGAGCCTGCTTTTGGGAGGGGCAATTTTGCAGTACCTCAAGTGTCGGCATAGTGGACGGTGATTGGGCTAGGTCCTCTACTATATTATAATTTTGTGCTACTCTGGCACGAGGATTAAATGTCGATTTGTGTACTACTCCCTTTGGCGGCTTTATCGTTAGCTCAAGAATGATGGGTGGCACAACTTCAGTCGAGGTTGTTGTCGAACTACTAGGTTGATCAATAGCCTTGTTGTTCGACAGCTGTGGATTCTAGTAATCTTTATTCCTTGTCGATATTAAAGCATCATTTTGCTGTTTCGAAATGGACAGCATAAGTACTTGGGATGGGGAAGCATTATCACTAGCAACCAGATTGGTTCCCGGGTTTGGAAATGGATCAGTCAATACTGCTGAAGTTTTTGAACTCTTAAAGAGTTTCTTAACTTCAGCTTTATGTGGACAATCTCTCGTCCAATGATCCTCATCACATATCAGACACCCCGCAGGGGGTTTCCTTTGCCCAGAAGGGTGTGTAGAAGACTTTTCAAGAGACGTCCCCTCCTATTTCTTCTTTTTCCCTTTATTTTTCTTCTTGCCTCCTAGTTGCTCTGGTTCTTTGCTTTTGTCAGTCGACACGACGTTTACCTCTGAGGCGGGAAGTTCTTCATTTGCATTTTGATCAGAAATCTTACGGGCTTTCTTAGATGTAGCCTTTGTCAATTTCGTGCTTGTCGTACCTATCACACCATCATCGGCATGAGATTCCTTGTTTGATTTAGGAGGAGGAACAAAAATTCTGGTCTAGGAGCATCAGGGATTTTGTCATAGAGCATACCAAACTGAGTATAGATCAAGTCTAGATATTGCGGATGAGCAATGACTTGCTCTTCAATGACAACCCCTCCCTTTGCCACATCTTCTGTTATAGAAGGTAACAATGACTTAGTAAACCATTCAGCTAACAGTTGATCGGGAACATATGTTTTTACCATTCTATGATGACACCGCCACTCATGGATATGATCAGATATATGAGTGGATGTCGTCTGCTTAAAATTGGTAAGGAGCTCTGTTCCTGTTTCATACCTTATGGGTAATTGAAAATGGGTTAAAAAGGTTGTGGCAAGGGTGCTGAAGTTATCAAATGAAGCTCTAGGCAATTCAATGTACCATTTTGCTGCCGGACCAGTTAACGTTCTCTTAAAAAGGCAAAGCCTAATCGAATCATCGTTGAGAGTGTTAGATGAACACCACAGATGAAAGGTCATCACATGATTCGACGGGTCTTCACCCGGATTTTCATTAAATTTAGGAATATCTGACGGAATTTTGTGAGGAATCGCTGGCCACCAAGGGGCATAAGCAATTGGATCGTTTGTTAGCCGATTTAGATCCGGTAACTCTAAAGTTGCCATGAAGGGCAACTGTTGATTCAGGTTCGGCGAAGCATACCCAGGATAAGATGGGATCGCCTGAGCAGTGGGTCTTTGCATACCAGCATGGTGCATTTGATGCTGATAAATTTGGTAAGGTTGATGGGCATAACCATTATGAAATGATGGATGTTGACCGTTTTGAATATATGGCTGCCCATTACTTGCAAAGATTTATTGCTCAGATCCTTGGTAAACTTGTTGGAATTGCGGTTGTTAATATTGCACCAGCCATGGTTGTGAAACCATTTGTTGTTGTCCAATACTAGCTACTTGACCAAGATGAGGTGTAATAGTACCCGTTTGAACCTGGGTCGCTCCAGTTAGGGAGCCACTAATCGGTGATTGTGGCTGTGTCGTGGAGACAGGAGGCTGTTGAATTGCAACCTGAGAAACTTGAGGTTGGCATACAACAGGCAACGCTTGTACTTGTGACACTATCACAATGGCCAGTGTAGTGGGGATATTCGACATAGGTAGGCTTTGTTGCATTGAGTATACAACTCTTGGTTGTTGAGGCAGTATTGGTACCCAACCGCTGGATGTAATTCGAGCATGACCCAAATTCTGTTGCGAACTCCCATATGGTTGTTCTCCCGGAGGAAACAATGAAAGGGTATACTACCCCCATATGGTGGTAATCTAGTGCTTAAAGGAACGCTTGGCCTTTGGGGATAG
>APFE030351965.1:134280-160147 GCA_000404065.3 Pinus taeda
ACAGGGAAAGAGTGATGCATCTCACCTACTGCACACGAGAGGTGCGATGCATCCAGATTCCCAAGGGGAGAAGGTGCGATGGTCCAAGGAAGAGACTTCAACTTGGTTCTAGGTCACAGTTTGCAGCTTAGGTCAAGGATTTAGGCCGAGCAAATGATAGTCAGTAAATGCAAATCATAAGGGCTGATCTAATGAGGCTACTTTAGCCACCACCAGGGCAATTAGGATGTTTGCAAATCAATTGTTCAGTTTATAAACAAAACCCGGAGATATACTGAAGCAGCATTGATCTATTTTGCACTTGCATAGCAAATGCAGTTCGAAGGCTAGCTGGCTTGACTTCAGGGTCCGTCTGTAAGTTTATAAAGCAAACAATTATAGACAAGCAAACAAGCTATTCGCTCCCCAGTGGAGTCGCCATTTTGTTATCAGGAAATCTAGTGTCTATGTAGAGCTGGTAGTCCCACTCAGACGGGTAGCTATCTTAGAAACAAACAGATTAAAGTTACTTTTGTTTTCCTTTACGAAAAGTAGATAGGAGAAGAGAAAAGAATACCAACCTCGATCTTTCGATTGGTTCTCTACTTGTTCCTTCTCCCCTTTGACAGATCTTTGCCACTCCTCCCTTGACCACTCCGCTTCAAAGAGTACCTGTAAAGTCAAAGCAGCATAATACCTTCAAAATACAGAGATCTACAATCGTAAACAATATAGGACCAGATATATATTGACCACACACATGCATATATTAGCAAACATACAAAAATGTGGAGGAAAACTTGAATATCTTTATTGATATAGAGATTAGAAGAGATGATTACAACCCATTGATCTGACCCAATGTCATCCTCCTAGCATGAAAGCACTTCTTCACCTCATGAAAGCTTATATCACCCAACACTATGATATTCCACCAGGAAACCAATAGCACTTCCTTACAAGATACAATATTCCAACCTCTGGATCTATGCGATGAGGGATCCATATATAGATGATTGCAGGGGGGTGAGTCAACTTCTGGGATTTTGATTAGTGTCTTCTCTCTGATAGTTCTTGATTCCACTTGGAGATTGATGTTCTCTTACTCATCCCTGTGCGAATTCAAAGAGGCAAGTGTCACAGGAGAAGTTTCTGGAAGATTCCATGATCATCCACCTTGCAAACTGTCTCTGCCATTTGTCTACACTCACCCATCGCACCCTACAGAAGGGGTTTCCAGTATGCATCGCACTTTTTGCACTGAGCAGGTGAGATGCATCACACCCTCAGCACTGAGTAGTCTGTATGGTCTAGTTTTGACTAGTTCTGAGCAGTTTTCTGTGGAGAACTTCTGGGAGATGATGTAATCAGCCGACCTTGTTCCTTTAGGGCATGAAACAACACTTTTAGGGACTCATAAGCCCTTGGTTTATGGACATATGTGATTGGGGTTGCAATTCCCAAATATATCTATAACAATGTGTCCAAAAATAGTTGATCGACCCTCACCATCAAACTTCCACTGTGATAAGTGATTAAGTATTTCTGGGGGAATTGACAGATTTATGTTTTTTGAAAAATAACCTAAGATAGAGATTTGGGATGAAGAATTTTACAAATATGAAATTAATCTTTAGGTTCCAAGGTTTCATCTTGTCATCTAGTCCTCCTTCTAGCACCAAAATCTATTGACGGTGTTGGATGTCGCCAACAACTATGGGGTCTCCTTGGTGTGAAGTCCCAATCAAACCTCACACCGTTTGGGATAAGAACCCCATCTGATATGTGGGTTGGGCTTCCACCATAAATTTTTCTCTCTTGGCTACCAAATGAAAATATATCAGAGTCAGGACAAGAATGAAATGCCCAAACAATGAAAAAAATTCAACCTAAGATTAATTACTTGCAGAACATGTTACTAGGATGCAACAATAATACCAAGAGAAATCATGCCACAAGAAGGATTAGTGAGCTAAATTTGTCTCATTCATACTTGAATAGGAACATGTCAGAGGTTAATTGTAAATTAGTTCACAATAGGTCACCAACATGGCATGGAATGAGTAAGCATGGATTCAAAGCAAACTTGAAATCTTCAAGTTAAGAATGAGTCCAAGAACATATGCCCACATAAAAGAACACATACAAATGTGGCATAAATACAAGAAATCTAGTACAACCATTACAAAGATGCATGAGAATCCATACTGAAAATAAATTAGTTCTTATTAGTGTTGTTGCTAACACAAGTACAGTTCATACAAGACATTAAATCCCAACAGTGGAACATGGGCTGATAATGCCATTATCTAATGAAAAACCCTAGCCTCCTTACAACTCACACTACTAGCTACAAAGAATTGTGTATCTCTCGCTCTCAAGCACAAATCAATTATCTAATCCTAGCCACAGCTCAAGTGCCAAAATCCCACCATAATGAGGCATGAGGGTATACTTATATAATTGAGGTGATTATTCACTTGCCAAGACCTTTGACCTACCCTCATGATTCTTGAGATTCCTCATTGCTCTCTCTCTCTTCTAGTGACCGTTACATGTTAGAACAGATCTCAACATATTTGTTGGCACCATGATGACAACATTTACCTATTGATAGAAGAGAAAGGTGAGGAGAACAAAAAAGGGTTGTTGGAAACACTAATGTTGCTCTACAGTCATGATGAGCTACTGAACAGGGTTGTGAATCATTTGTTCTGTTGAATTTTGATTTTCTGCTATTGTTCCTGCCATCATGGTTTACACAATACTTCAGGATGCTACATGGATCCAGCTAGCGTATTTGTCCAAATAAACTTCTTACAAGAAACCCTAGCTTTCTTCATGAAAACCTTCCACCTACAAGAAAATTTCAATGGTTATACATACCTTCCAACAAAAAATGACATTAAAAGCATAATCACATGATTGAAAGAAGACATTAGATGGGACCCCTGTATAGTCCTATTTGGTGTAACGATGTTGTTAGAGCAAATGGCCTTTGCAAAGTTTTCTAAGTTTCCTTGATCATGTTATCATCTATAGACCTGTTATTATGCATATAACAAGTATTGAATGTAGTTTTCTTGTCTTGCAATGTCAAATGGCATAGAGCTCTAAAAACTAGATGATATTTTTCCATGTCCCCCGGAATTACAGTAACAAAATATCAACGCTTGGTTTTCTTTTAATGTGAAGGATAGCCATTTTTTGGGTGCTATTACATTGTCCTCATATCCATATATTGATCACATGTCTGTCTTTATGTTGTCTCATTTTCCTTAGCTAACATTATTTCAAACTATCCTCACATATCATGGAGTGTCACAAATATTTCTCTTATAATGTTTTGACATATTGGTGTTCCCTTTGTTGTTATTTAAGCTTTCTTCAACTTTTAAAATAGGTCACATATCTCATTGAAATCACAAGTCACATTTGAGAATTAGTCGTCAGAGGTCAGGTATGTGGTTTGTGGCCCATGGTAGCTTTCATTGTCGAGTAGTGAGGTTGCATTTTAATGGCATGAAGGTCATGTAGTCACATTAAAATGAAGGTCTAATGGATTTTTGGCTTGGTTTGGTTGTGATTATGTGACTTAGCAACCTAGGCAGAGGTTGCATAATCGAGTCTCATCAAATATCGCATTGGCTATGGACTTTCATAAGAGTGATCATGCGACTTAGCGACCTTTGGATAAGTCGCATGATCACAATTCAAAGGAGGTTGCATCTCCTTCTAGAACTTTAAGGTTATATACTTCAATCTCGTGACCTACGGGAAAAATGTGACTTATACAAAAAAAAGTAATTGCAAACCAAGGAGATCATGATGCTTTAGTTTGTCCTCAATTGTTTCAGGATGATTCGAAATTCTCAATGTTGAAACTCTCTTTCTAATCTCCAATTCGTCAAAAAATGTGGACAAAATTGTTAGCTTCATCGAATAATATCCAACACAGTAAAGCTTTGCCTTATCCAACATGCATAGAGTAAATATGGCCTCAATAGTTTCAATATGTGTGTCGACCATAATGCATAAGGCAAGAAACCCTTTGCAATAAGACTATGAGCCCTTTGACTGTAATGGACTTCAAAATTATGATTTGTCAATCTACAAGAGTATCAAGGTTCTATTCTAGATATGTGACACCAATAATGGCATCAATGAAAGTCTTGGAATATTATTTCAGCGTGCCTTTCCATGTAGCATTTTGTTGTCACTTTTATGTGTTTCCCTTTTGGTATTGCCACAAGCTTCAACATGTCCCCTCTTTCCCTTTAATATTGTTAATCATAAGAGGTGTTAGTGCCAAGTATGAACTTAAATACTTAAAATGAATGAAGCTCGTAATCCCCCAGCAAATCTAAAATGGTATACATAGTGCTTACTACTAAAAAAATTCTTCATATATCTAGCATTAAGGTATGGCCTTCATGCATATAGTAGTTGTGACCCTTTGACTATGCTTTGGTACAAAATAAAAGGCGTTGCCTCAATTTCCCTGCATAGCACAATATTAACACATGTTAATTAAATGATATATATAATAATAATTCTTTATAACTCAACAGAAACCAAACCCTAGGGCACATGAATGTGTGCATAAGTGCTCAATTCATTTTCAAAATTGTCATGTTTTAGCTCTGTGTTAATTTATACAAGCTTGTTGAGTTTTGAACACAAGCATTAACCTAATGGTAAAGGTGGTGTTAACATGTCAATGGGTTCTTATAATGATGAAAATCTAGTGCAATGTGATGCTAATGAGATTAAAAACATGGGGGCATATGGGTAAAGGTTAAAACATGAATGTGACTCTCATTTTGACCACCTAGGGTTTCAAGGATGCGTCAGTAAGATAATGGCTTTGTAAACCCTAATGTAATGGGGTTAAGCCATGGCCAGTAATAAAGATGCTCCTACGTTGTTATGACGCACATGATAGAGGAATAAAGGCATGTGGGGTCATAAGGCTTCTAATGCATCACTAAAACAAAAAATTCCCTGAAACCCTAATGCGATCGTGAAGTCAATATACAAGATGGAACATGATAGGCGAGTGTAGTATGTGTTGCATGAGTGGGTGTATTAGCAATGTTTGATAGGAATGTGTCATAACAGATACCAATCAATTAAAAACTTGATCATATACCTGAATAAATTAGCACTATTACCTTTTTCTCCTTGATATATCCTTCTATCTTGAGAGTTTGAGGAGTGGTATTCCCTTCTAATGCATTACAATATATCGTTGGATTCATTTCTTCTTTCTCTAGGGTTGGTTCCTACTGTATATCCTCCTTTTTTTATGTTTCTTGTTCCTTTTCTTCCTCCTCTTCACAATGTATGTAGAATAATTTCTTCTCAACACATGTAGTATACCTAGGGGGATAATATGGGGTACAAAGGGAGGTAGCCAAGGGAAAAATGTAATAATGGGATGGGTCATAGTAATAAATAAGGTGGTTAACCCATATCATGTAAGGGACCACAAGTAGTTAGCAATAATGTAATAGGCCCATGGTATTATATAGATGGTATTGAGGTAACCATGGTAATGACCCATGGTATTGTATGTATGAGGCCTATATAGAGGCTAGAGACTCCCCATTGAGAGATGTCAAGGAATTATTGTATGAACATGCATATGGCTTGTGGAGTGCTCTCCTTCCTTAAGAAGTGAATGTATGGTGTTGCCCTACCTTAAGGGTTTGATATTAATAAAGAGAATCATTTATATCTATTTCTATCTTATTATTTCTGGGCATATTCATGTTCTCATATATTTTTAGATCAGATCTATAATAAGTGGTATCATAGCACTTTCTTGGGAAAAGTGGAGAATATTTTTTTTATTTTTACAAACATTTTTTGGGTTGGCGAGTTTGCAGATCAGATCTATACGTTTTGGTGCAAAATATGCAAAATCTAATTGCATATCTGGATTGTTTGTGAAAAATACCCAAGTTCAACAAAAAAAAAACAGCCGAATCGGAGTATGAATGATGGAGATATTGCTGATTTAAAAATCAGTTGGGTTGCAGACATTTTTCGGGGTGGCGAGTTTGCAAAGCAGATCTGTACATTTTGGTGCAAATTCTACAAACTCTAATTGCATATCTAGATTTTTTGTGAAAAAATACCCATGTTCAAAAACAAAAATCAGTCGAATCAAAGTCCGGATGAGGGAGATATCACTGATTTAAAATCAACTCTTTTTTTCAGAAATTTTTTGTGACAACGGGACAGTTGCAGCACGGATCTGAAATTTTAGTGCCTAGATAGAGAATTCTACCACATGGGGACATGCAGAATGGTTGTTCCATTTCCGAAAACAGGTCATAATAGGGATTCTGAGCAATATTGACGAAATTGTGACAATTCCAAATTTTCGCCAAGTGAATTTTTCCCAAACCCTCGTCATGGCGATTCTATATTTTACAGGAAAAGATAATGGTCCTACTATTGAAGAATACATAAAAGCAAAAAATTCAGTACGGGCACAACATTGGAGATTTTTGGTAGTGGCTCATTTTTCAGATGAGGCTGCCACATGGTGGGAATTACTGAACAAAAAGAAGTTGTACAACCTTTCAGATGAAGAATTTGAAAAATTACTTTTAGACAGATGGTCTCATGCCAGAAAACAAGATAATGAGAAACATGTGGGGATATTTCCTACTGGTATCTCCTTATTGCAGTTTCATGGATTGTTTCAGAAGGAGAAGATCATTATGTCTATAAATCCTAGTTGCAAGCAAAATCTTATAAATGTCAATTTGGCAAAAAAATTGCAAGTCCCATCAAAACAAATGGAGCACACACAGGTTAATAATGAGAAGGTGCAAGTTTATAAAGATTTGAAGATTTCTATGGACAAGTATGTATTGAATTCTAATTTTTATGCTTCAGATATGGCTAATGTGGATGTTGTTTTGGGATACCCTTGGATGGAAGCAATGGGTACTATCAATATTAATGTGCAGAAGAAATTCTTGAAGCTCTGGTATAAAAAGAAGAAAATTACATTACAGGATATTTCCATCAATAAACAAGTAGAGTCCATGGAGGTTGAAGTAGAAGATGTTCCAGTGACTGACATATCAGATGATGAGCCACTGATGGTCAACAACCAAACACAAACGTCGAACCAAGTACCAGAAAAATAGGTAGAGTCCAAGGAGGCTGAAGCAGAAAATGTTACATCAGATGAGGATTCAGTGTTTGAAGTAATATTGGAAGATAAGAAACAACAGCAGGCACCACAACATGTACCAGATACCAATAAAACTCCATTAGGTGGTAAATTAAAGAAAGACACAATGTTGGTTAAAACTTCAGCGTATCACGACCCACATCACCCAGCAAGAAAACAACCAACAAGATGGCAACAAATTAGCTACAAGGACAACAGTCCCCACATGGCATATAGAGAGGGGTGACGATCCACCTACTATACATCAACATAGAAGAGTTACGAGGATCAGCTTCCATCTCAAGCGAGCAAGGCACCAAGTAGATCAAGAGTTCACCTTTGTCTTGGATGGCTAGATGCACGTGCATGGTATTGGTGGAATACTCTTTTGAGTAGATCCTATTATTTATGTTCTTCCCATGTTTCGGGGACGGAACATGTTAAGGAGGGTGGAATGTAGTAGACCTAGAGGGGATAATATGGGGTACAAAGGGAGGTACCCAAGGGAATAATGTAATAATGGGATGGGCCATAGTAATAAATAAGGTGGTTAACCCGTATCATGTAAGGGACCACATAATGTCATAAGCCCATGGTATTAGATATATGGTATTGAGGAAACCATGGTAATGACCCATGGTATTGTATGTATGAGGCCTATATAGAGGCTAGAGACTCCCCATTAAGAGATGCCCTACCTTAAGGGTTTGATATTAATAAAGAGAATCATTTCTATATATTTCTATATTATTATTTCTGCGTATATTCGTGTTCTCATATATTTTCAAATCAGATCTATAACAATAATGTAGTATACCTAGGGGGGATAATATGGGTTACAAAGGGAGGTACCCAAGGGAATAATGTAATAATGGGATGGGCCATAGTAATAAATAAGGTGGTTAACCCATATCATGTAAGGGACCACAAGTAGTTAGCAATAATGTAATAAGCCATATAGATCTGATATGAAAATATAAGACAATGCAAATAAACCCAAGAAATAACAAGATTTGAATAGATAGAAATGCTTCTTCATTGATCGAACCCTTAAAGTAGGGCAACACCATACATTCTCTCCTTAAGGAAGAAGAGCACTCCACAAGCCATATGTCTGTTCACACAGTAATTCCTTGACATCTCTCAATGGGGAGTCTCTAGCCTCTACATAGGCCTCATACATATAATACCATGGGTCATTACCATGGTTCCCTCAATACCATCTATCTAATACCATGGGCTTATTACATTATTGCTAACTGCTTGTGGTCCCTTACATGGTACGCGTTAGCCACCTCATTTATTACTATGGCCCATCCCATTATTACATTATTCCCTTGGGTACCTCCCTTTGTACCCCATATTATCCCCCCTAGGTATACTACAACGCACTTATGACCTTTAGTGTATTTTTTATCACAACTATAACAAAACCATTTTTCTCTTTTTTCCTCCAATTGTCTTTGTGTCAACCTTGTAGGTTGTGGAAGACTAAGAGCAACAATACTTCCATATTTATAGTTGTGAGTAGTAGACTTCCTTTTTTCCATAATTTTGCTTTCAACTTTTCTTGCCACCCTGAATTCCTTCACCAATGAATCAAGTTCCCAAAGGCGTACCTCATGTTGTATGTTATCTTTTAAAGTCCCTGTGAAGACATCAATCCTATGCTCCTTTGGAATATCAGTTACCCTAATATTCAATTTTTGGAAGTCTTCAATGTGCTTTGCCATTGAACCCTTTTGTTTGAGATTTATCAATTGGTTAAATAAGGTGTTGTTCTTTGTATCTTCATAATGTGCTATCATTTCCTTCATAAAAATTGACCAAGTGACAAGTGATTTACGAGAACAAATCCATCTATACCATACAAACTGATTGGATTCTAAATATAAAGATGCAATACGAACCTTTTATGAGGGTTTCACATCATGCAGATCAAAATATGGCTCCATCTATAGTATCCAAGTTACTGAATCCTTGCCATCAATATTAATCATATCTATATTTGGAATGTAGCGGTTCTTAAACCCCACATTGGCGTCTCTAAAATCGTAAGTGATATTCCTTTTGTCTTCATCATGATTTTCACGGATTGCCTTGTCACCACTGGGATGCCTTTCTTCTAGCAACTTTGTCAAACCTTCCTTCAACCCCTCTATCTTGACATTCATCATTGCTTCCATGTCTACTTTTAAACCATCATTCAAAACACCCACGTCCCTTTTTATTCCATCTATCTTAGCTTCTACTACTTTTTGTGAGAACGAAATTTATTTCACTTGGTCGCGTAATTTTGATATATCATGTTGCATTTATTCCTCTTCTTCATGCATCATAGTAGATATTTCGGGTTTCTTACTAGTTGTTTCCATTTTCTTTCTTAGGGGCATAAATTAATGATATTTATTTTTCACTCTTCCCTTTGAATCACCTCAAACTAATTTTCCAAAGGAAACTTATGCAAACTTTAAAATATACACATTTTTTTCTTTCTTTGTAGGCACTCGATATTGAATCTATTGTATCTCTGTAATTTCCAATATTTAAGGTATAAAATTTTGTCATGTAGTATCCCTATGATTCCTCTTTCAAACCCCATAAGTTGAATCGATATTGGATGCTTCAAGAAAGATTTATTCCCAATCTCACACGATAACCTGATTATAGATTGGTTCAGTAGAGAGAACTTGTACGAAGTGCCACGTGTCATTGTTTCAACCTTTGGCCCTAAAAATGATACCCAAAAATATACAGTTCGTCCTCTTTTGTAGCTTTTTGCGAAATTTAAATCTGATGCTCAAAGAGAAAGTTATGGTGATTTTCCCAAGGTCACCTGTTTGAGAAGGAATTTTGGAGCTTGCAAAAACCCTAACTTCCTCGGATAATATCTCCAGAAATATAGTGATACAAGATTTGAAATTCATACACAAGTTTCAAAAATATTTCTTCTCCACGTGGTTTCAATTTTAGCTTTTGAAGCTTCATAGAAAAAAATTTATAGCAAAAATTCCACTATGGCGTGTTTGAAGCAGCGAAACCCTAGAATCCAAAGCTCTAATACCAAATGTTATGCAACCGACTCACAAATAGATAGATCAACAACTTAAAAATTATTCTATTCAAGGTGAAAAACACTTCTTATTTCGTAACTTTTAAATAATTGCAATGTTACGAAGTTTTGAAATTACGATGTCTGAATTTTGATTATCTGTTACAAGACCCGCCAATAGACGATATCGACTTCAGCACTTGAGAGACTTCTCTAAAAATTAAAAAAATGGCTAAGTGTTGGATTCTCTCAACTTCCTCTCAGATTCAATTATCCAACTACTTTCGATCCACGGTGTTCTTCCAGTCTCTCTCCTCGTCTTGCTCCTTCAGCTCTACTCCACATTTAGTCTCTTGCTCTTCACTATTCTCCTACAATCACTCTAATGAAAATAGAAATATATATGTATGTATGTATGTATGTATGTATGGACACTTGGTTTGTTTAGTTAAATACAAGCTTACAAAACTTTGAGAAATCAACATAGATTACAAAAGGACTAGTTAAGTGATCTTAGAGTTCTCAAGCCAAAATTTTCAAGCATAAAAAAAAACTCTCTACTCCACCACCCCTCTTTCATTAATGAAGAAAATATATAACGATTACATTTTTTGGTTCTAATCCTTGAAGCTAGGATCTAAAGACCCATTTTTGGCAAATTGAACTAAAACTACAACTACTGTAGCAAATTGTATAATTTAATTAATTACATGCACAATTAAATAAAATTCTAGCCTAACAAAACACACATTGAGGAACCAACTCCTCTTAGTAAAATATTTTGACCTCTCGGTCAAAAATAAATCATGGATGCCCCTGCATCAATACAAGGAGTGATGTAAAGCCGCTGATAGATGATTGAGAGATGTGCCAAAAGAGACATCACTCAGATAAGGATCTTTCCAAGATGACCTTCCATCTGGAAAGATGATGCTAAGAGGGGAGTGATGTGTGGAACCCTAATTTAACCTATCTTAGGGATCTCGTTAGGATCATGAGAACCTAACATAACCATCAACGGAAACTGAAGTTCCTCAACATCCTAGCGAGTCCTTGGGCCCTCAAAATACTGATCATTGAACCTCGAAGGGTTAGTGAGGTCAACAGGTGAACGTGGAAAACTAACATCAACAGTATTAGTGAAGACATTATTGATTGGGTGATAATTTTCAAAGCCATTGATTTGATTAGTGCCAGTATCTAACTGATGAGATCCTTCAAGGATTAAGATTGATGATGAATTGACCCAAGGGTTTCCTTGAACCTTTGGGAATGTAGAGTCATCCTCTTTACTTGTAATAGTTGCAGATGGAAATATCATGAAGAATTGATTTAGTATTTTCATACATTGATTGTGGGACATCACCTTCATGTACATGATTGTAATCGAAGCCAGTAAGGTGAAGATATAAATGACTTGGGGAAACTCTGATGTAGTAGATTTATAAAACAAAGTAGGTTACAACAGATGAAAAGGTTCAAGCGAAGAGGCCTCAGTTTCAAGTAAGTTTATTTCAGAACTAAAACTCTACACGTTTACATTAGCTTGAGAAATTGATGAACCAGCATGCACATTGTACTATGTTGAATTGATATGATAGTCAACTTTATCTGAGACAAGACCCAACTCATTGCCAACAAGTGAATGAAATTTAGGAATAGACTGAGGCATATGTTTAATAGGCTCGAGCTGGGATTCATCAACAGGGAGAGATGTTAAATCAACTTGATCTTTAGGTTCAAATTCAACAGGATGCATGAGAGCTTCGGAAGCAATATGGGTTCATTCATTTCCCTAAAAGAATTCTTCATCATCTAAACTATTAGGACAAAAACTTAATTAGGTAGTGAATCAAGAGGATGGGAAATTTCACAAGTAGTAATTTCCTCCTTGGAGGCTTGAGGCTTTTCCCGACTCACGGAGATAAGAAATGCAAGATTAGGGATAAGATCTGGACAGTTTGTAACTCTTAGATTATCATGATGCTCATAAGAATCGGGATTTATTTTATATTGAAGGTGATGCAGAGAAATGTGAACCAACCACCAAATTTTTTCGTTCGAATACACCCAATAAACATATTTTTTAGGAAATTCAAAAAAAGATGAACAAACCTAGCAAAAAAATCCTCTGATGATTCCTCAGGCTTCATCCTAAGTTGATTTATACTTTTAAAAGCATCTTGAAAATCGCACATGTCAAAGGCTTGTCAGAGATTACTGATGAGTTGTTTTGGGTGTGGAGCCTGATTATCTTCTTTATTCAAAGGTATCTCTGCATTGGACGCCAATTCATAATGGGGCAGCAACACCACTCGTTTTTGTGCCACCAGGGGGTGACTGCGATTTTTTAGAGCCCCACTGGCGGGGATTCAGGGGCAGTGTCCAAGAACATAAAAATAGATGTAAAATTTTCTTCTAAATGTTGTAATTTCGTAGTTAATCTGGGTCTTTCATTAGGCAGAGATCTGACAGTATAAGTTATGTTTCATTTAGGATTTTTTCCCCAGAAGGCAACCCCTTGCTATATATTAAGGAATTGTATTTCGACTATGTAGATGTGTATTCTGAGTCAGAAAGAGAGAGGAAATTGTGTGGGAGTGAAAAGGAAATCACAATGAATCCACTATAGGTTTTATCTCTTCATTTTGCTGGATAATATAAAAGGAAGGACTGGTTTTTTCTCTATGGACGTAGCCCAAATTGGGTGAACCACGTATATCTGTGTCTCTCTTTTTTTATATGTCTTCCGAGTTTATGTTTATGCAATATTTTATGTGTTCTATTTCTTTGTAATATCTAATTTTCTAACAGAGTTTCTCAAATCAATGGATAGAAGTTGCAGGTAATTTGTGGCACCACTGCTTAACACGACTTTCGAACGTGAGGGTAAACAATCGGCCAATAACATATTTACTATGTATTTTGTTAGAGTCATAGAAATGAAGGACTTGAAGCATGTGTCCAAAAATAGGTGTTCGGCCCTCACCATCAAAATTCCATTGTGACATGCGATAGACTATTTCTACAGGAATCAAACGATTTCTATTATTAGAAAAACAACCCAGGATAGAGATTTGGGACTAAGCCATTTACATATATGAAACTAAACTGCAAGCTCCAAGGGCTCAGTATGTCATCTAGCCCTCCTTCTAATGCCAAAATCTATTGACAATGTTTGATGACGCCACCAGCTAGGGGGTCTCCCCGATGTGAATTCACAATTATACCTCACACCATTTGGGATAGGATCCCCATCCAGTATGTGGGCCCAATTGCCACCATGAATGTTTTGCTCTTGATTAACAAATGAAAATATATCACAGTGAAGACAAGAATGAAATGCCTAGACAATGAAACAAAGTCAAACAAATATTAATTACTTGTACAACACGTAACTAGGATGCAACAACAATAACAAGAGAAAGCATTCCACAAGAAGGATTAGTGAGCTAAAACTGTCTTAGACATACTTGAATAGGAACATGCCAGAGGTTAATTATAAATTAGTTTACAATAGGTCAACCAAGATGGTGTGGAATGAGTAAGCATGGAGTCAAAGCGAACATGAAATCCATAAGTTAAGAATGATTCCATTAACAAATTCCCACATGAAAATCACACATACAAATGTGGTGGAAATACAAGAAATCTGGTACAACCATCACAGAGATTCACGGGAATCCATACTGAAAATAAACAAGTTCTTATTACTGATGCTGCAAACACAAGTACAAGTCATGCAAGCCATTAAATCCTGACAATGGAACATGGGTTTCTCATGCCATTATCTAATGAAAAGCCCTACCCTCCCTACAACTCACACTATTGGTTACCAAGTGTTGAGTTCCTCTAGCTCTCAAGCACAAATCAGCTATGTAATCCTACCCACAACTCAAGTGCTAAAAGTCCCCCCACCAATGAGGCGTGAGGGTATACTTATAGAAGTGAGGTGATTGTTCACCTATCGTGACCTTTTAGTTGCCCTCACGATTTTTGAGGTTCCTCACTTCTCTCTCTTGTCTAGTGTCTATTACATGCTCGAATAGATCTCAACATATTTGATGGCACTATGATAACAACATTTACATATTGATAGAAGAGAAAAGGTGAGGAGAATAAAAGTGGGTTATTGGAAACCCTAATGTTTCTCTGAAATCATAATGATCTACTAAATAGGGATGTGAAGCATTTGATGTGTTGAATGTTGATTTGATGATATTGTTCCTGCCATCAAGGATGACACAATGCTTTGGGTGGCTACATGGATCCAGCTAGATTGTTTTTCGAAATCAACTTCTTGCAAGAAACCCTAGTTTTCTCCATGCAAACCTTCCACCTGCAAGAAAATTACAATAGTTATACATACCTTCCAACAAAAAATGGCATTAAATGCATAATCATGTGATTGAAAGAAAACATTAATTGGGACCCCTGTATAGTCCTCTTTGGTGTAACGGTGTTGTTAGAAAAAGTGGCCATTGTGAATTTTTCTAAGTTTCCTCCATCATGTTATCATCCATAGACCAGTGATTATGCATATAACAAGTATTCAATGCAGCTTTATTATCTTGCAATGTCAAAAGGAATAGTGATCTCAAAACTCGATGATGTTTTTCCATGTCCTTGGGAACTACAATAACAAACTATCAACCCTTGGTCTGTTTTCAATGTGAAGGATAGTCATGTGTTTGGTGCTATTACATTATCCTCATATCCCTATCTTAATCACGTGGTTGTCTTTATGTTGTCTCCTTTTCCTTAGCTAACCTTATTTCCAACTATCCTCACATATAATGGAGTGTCACAAATATTGATCTTATAATGTTTTGACATATAGGTGTTCCCTTTGCTATTATTTAAGCTTTCTTCAACTTTTAAATAGGACCCATTTCCCATTGAAAGCACAAGTCGCATTTGAGAATTAGTCGTCGGAGTTCGGTTATGTGGACTGTGGCCCATGGTATATTTCAGTGCCAAGTAGCGAGGTCACATTTTAATGGAATGAAGGTCGTGTAGTCGCATTATAATGGAGGTTTGGTGGATTGCTAACTTAGTTTGGATGCAATTATGAGACGTATCAACTTGGGTAGAGCTCGCACATTTGCATCTTATCGAAGATCGTGTTGGCTATGGAATTTCACAAGAGCAATCTTGCAACTTAGCGGCCTTCGAAGAGGTCACATGGTCGCAACGCAATGGAGGTTGCATCTCTTGGCTGGAACTTTAAGGTTATGTATTGTGATCTCGCGACCTATGGGAAAATTGTGACTTGGAGAAGAAAAGTAATTGTAAATGAGGGTGACTAGGATGGTTTAGTGTGTCATAAATTGTTTCAGGATGATTTGAAATTCTTAATGTCGAAACTCCCTTCGTGATCTCCAATTCATCGAATAAGGTGGAAAAAATCATTAGCTTCATCGAATAATATTCCACACAGTAAAGCTCTGCCTTTTCCAACATGTGTAGAGTAAATATGGCCTCAATAGTTTCAATACATGCGTCGACCATAATGCATAAGGCATGAAACCCTTTGTAATAAGACTACAATCCCTTTGACCATAATGGACTTGAAAATCGTGTTTCACCAATCTACAAGGATACCAAGGTTATATTCTAGATATGTGACGCCAATATTAGCGTCAACGCAAGTCATGGCATATCATTTCAGCGAGCCTTTCCACATAGAATTTTGTTGTCATTTTATGTGTTTCCATTTTGGTATTGCCACAGGTTTCAACAAGCCCCCTCTTTCCCTTTAATACTGCTAATCATGAGAAGTTTTGGCACCATGTATGATCTTAAATACTTAAAACGGATAAATCCAAATGTGTTATAGTTTGATGCGAATCTGAGATGGCCTCATGGACTTTCAATAGACTAAAGTGATGATCTTTGCATAGTATTCATTGGTTGTGTTAGCCTATCTTGGAATGTGTGTACACTCCCAATCATGTTTCCAGCATTATGTGTGGATGGATATTGACATAGTGATTATTTTTATTGTTGATCTATGTCTCGACCCTTGGTGTCCATCATAACAACATATGTGTATATTATTTGGACAAAGTGTTTGTGTATCAATTAAATTGGGCTTTCATCAATTTATTAGGTGACTGTAATGTATGATGCTCGCAGTTACAAGGCTCTTTAACGCACTATTTTTTACAAGATTGCATGGTGTATATATATAGTTTCATTCTTTTCAAAGGAGAATTATACTACACCATTATGTATCCAGAGATCCTTGTATAAATTCTAATATGATCTTATATCATCCGACATCAAACACTTGATGGCGACATTTGTGCCTTGTGCATAATTTAAGGGTGTGCATTGGTCATTATGATGGAAAAATGTGTGTTTAAAGAGAGCTTTGGATAGAGGTAATGTCTCCAGCATGAGACTACCATAAAAGGATAAAAGGTCATAATCTGAATGGAAAATGGCATTCACCCATGGAATTTACCCATGGTATTGTAAGTGGCATCCACCCATAATATTCATTCGCCCATGGTATTTTCCCATGGTATTATGACATCCACCTATGGTATTCCTTCACCCATGGTATTTACCACCCATGGAATTTACCTGTGGTTTAGTAACCAAAAAAGGCTATAAGTAACAAGTCACATTTTGTAAAAGGGCACATTATCCACCACAATGTAGCTTTTACAGTTATCATATGTTTTAATAAAAAGCTATCTTTGTGGTTTTGTTATTTTGTGTTCTCTTCTAACAGTTCAATGTTTCAGATCTTGGGGGCTTCCCCCCCAAAATCCATTTCAATTTTTTAGATCTTGGGGGCCTCACCCCAAGATCCAGATTAGTGGTATCAGATTTAGATTACGGCTCCATGGGAATGAGGGTTTGACACATATTTCAGTTTCAAAGGTTCGCAACAATCTTCAACAAACTTCATGCATGTGCTACGACCTCCATAAAGCACTTTCTTGAGCAAAGTGAGAAGAATTTTTTTTCTCATTTTTTTGTAGGAACAGTTTTTTGGACGATGAGTTTGCAGATAAGATCTGAAATTTTGTGTGAAAATTTTACAAAAACAAATACCAGATCCGAATTCCTGGTGTAAAAAAACCTTTAAAAAAAAAAAATGTAGATGAATCAGAGTTCGAATGAAGGAGATATTGTTGAATTAAAATCAGTTGTGTTGCAGAAATCTTTCTAACGGCGATTCGTGGATGGAGGCTCTCTTATAATTGTTTTACAGTTTTTGTGCATAACTTCAGAAAAATGATTATAGATATTAGCTCTTCTTGAAAAAAACACCCAATTTCAAAAAAAAATAGTCAAATTAGAGTTTGAATGAGGGAGATATCGTTGATTTAAAATCATTTATTTTTTCAGAACTTTTCTGACAGCGGAATAGTTGTAACACGAATCTGAGATTCCAGAGTGTCCATATAGGGATTTAAAACACATGGGAAGATGTTGAATGGTCATTATATTTCCAAAAACATATTATAATAAATATTTTGTGTTATATTAATAGAGCTATGTCCATTTAAATTCCAGAGCAACATTCAGAGTAGGTTCTCTTTGGAGACATGCCCTCCCACCCTGCTTTAGTCGGCACCTACTTCACATTCATCATTTTCAGCATAGCAGCATCTGGCTTGGGTTCTTTGGAGACGTGCCCTCCTGCCCCAAGCTATGTAGGCACCTGCTACTTCATTAACAGTCGACATCATGGTTATGGGTCAACCGCACAAAATCCTTGTCATCAAAGTCCATTTTCTAGGTCGCACACTATTAGTATCACAGTTGGTCACAAACATTACAGAGTATCTCTATCCTCAGATCTTTGTTTTTCATGGTTATGAGTCATCCAAAAATACACACTTCATTGAAGTCCATTTGTTAGGTCACATGTTGTCAATATCATAATTGGTCACAAGCATTACATGGTATCTCTATCCTTGGATCTTCGTTCATCACCGTTATGGGTTAACCACACAAAACCATTCTCTTCATCAAAAAATACACACTTCATTGAAGTCCATTTGTTAGGTCACATGTTGTCAATATCATAATTGGTCACAAGCATTACATGGTATCTCTATCCTCGGATCTTTGTTCATCACAGTTATGGGTTAACCATACAAAACCATTCTTTGGTGGCTCTTCATACTCAAAAAATACTTCTCAAGAGGGAACTTCACGCAATGGATACCATTGCTTCCTAAGAAGGGAGAAATGATCCGAATGAAAAATGGCATCCACCCATGGTATTCTAAGTGGCATCCACCCATAATATTCATTCACCCATGGTATTGTGACATCCACCCATGGTATTCATTCACCGATGGTATTTACCCACCCATGGAATTACTTGTGGTATTGTAACCAAAAAAGGCTATAAGTAACAAGTCACATTTTGTGAAAGGGAAGATTGTCCACCACAATGTAGCTTTTACAGTTATTACA
Organism: Pinus taeda; assembly: GCA_000404065.3. Taxonomy (NCBI): domain Eukaryota; kingdom Viridiplantae; phylum Streptophyta; class Pinopsida; order Pinales; family Pinaceae; genus Pinus; species Pinus taeda. Next base: position 152,952 of record APFE030351965.1, read on the forward strand.
TGTTTTGATAAAAAAGTTTCTTTGTTTTTTTGTTATTTTGTGTTCTCCTATTTTCTTCTAGCAGTTCAATTTTTCAGATTTTGGGGGCTCGCGCCCCCCCCCCCCCCCCTAAGATCCATTTCACTTTTTTAGACCTTGGGTGCCTCCCCCACAAGATCTGGATCAGGTCATGTCTCCATAGTGAGATTGCCAAAGGGTAGCACTCCTTTTTACTTATTTGGAGATATTCCTAAACAACTTTTCTTTATGATTGTAACCCCCCCAACACATCTACAATGGAAAACATAGTGTTGACCACTAAAAATTTGCTTCATACATCTAGCTCTAAGAGATGACCTTCGCACATATAGGAGTTGTGACCCTTTGACTATGCTTTGGTACAAAATAAAAGGTGTTGCCTCACTTGCCCTGCATAGCACAATAACAAAACATGTTATTTAAATTATATATATAATAATAATGTTATATAAATTAACAGAAACCAAATCCTAGGGTGCATGAATGCGTCCATAAGTGCTCAATGCCTTTTTGAAATTGTCATGTTCTAGCTTTGTGTTAATTTATACAATCTTGTTTTGTTATGAACACATGCATTAGCCTAATGGTAAAGGTAGTGTTAACATGTCAAGGGGTTCTTGTAATGATGCAAATCTAGTGCAATGTGATGTTAATGAGATTGCACACATGGGGGCTTATGAGTAAGGTTAAAACATGAAGGTGACTCTCATTCTGACCACTTAGGGTTTCAAGGATGCGTCGAGAAGGTAAAAGATTTTTAAACCCTAATGTAATGGGGTGAAGCCATGGCCAGTAACACAATATTCCCCCACCTTGTTACGATGCACATGATAGAGGAATAAAGGCATGTGGGGGCATAAGGCTTCTAATGCATCACTATAAAAACAAATTCCCTAAAACAATAATGCAATCACGAAGTCAATAGATGCTATGAAACATAATAGACAAGTGCATTATGTGTCATGTGAGTGAGTGATTAGTAAAGTTTGACAAGAATGAGTCATAGGGGAGACCAGTCAATTGAAAACTTGATCAAAAACCTAGAGGCCTAAGGCCAACAGAGGGGGACCTGAAATTTTGAATATGCCTAAATTTTTTGGTGTTGTTGTAGTAGCTAAAACAAAACCCTAATGCTCCATTATGCAACTATTCGTTAGAAATATTACCTTTATCTGTAGGAATCCTAATGCACCATTGTGTGGCTGCTCATTGTAAGAATTACATCTAATTTTAGGTACCATAAAGCTCCAATGTATGCCTTATTTTAATTCTCTCTCTCAATGGGTTTATTCTCCTCCTTCCCGAGTAATTTAAAATCCTTCCATTCGAGTGGTATTGAAACATTTTCTTCTTGTTTTGTAACCTTGTCTTCATTTACCCCATCATAATGTTATCTTCATTTATCTAAACATTATCTTTGAAAAATCTCAATAGGGCTCAAGCGAAGCACTTCACATTTTAAATGTGCAAAGAGAATGACATAGCATTTCAAAAGGATCATCTTGAGGTTCCACGCATCCCTTATGTACCCATTGTAGCTCTCGTCATTCCTACCAAGGATGTTCTGTTAGGGCTCATGTATGTGTACATGTCAACGTAGGAATTTTAAGGACCTAACTTCCTCAATAGAATCATGTTCATGCCAAAATCTATCATATCTACCTAGTGCACACAGTTGAGCAGAAGATTCAAATGTTCGATGGGGTATTAGAGTGATGCAATTGAATATTTGAAGGCAACTTGATGTTTCTGTGTGAGATTTTATGGGCATGGAGATACTTAAGGTTTTATGTGGTTTTGGACTTCATGTTAAGAATTGTGCTTGTATTAAATTATGAGTTTAAGTCGTAATATTAGTATCAAATATTTATGTTGGTAACTCGACTTGGTGTTTTGATTTTCTATAAACTCATGTTTTTTTTATCTGGATCTTTTTTGCTATTATGAGTTGTACAGAAAGGAAAATTTTCTTTCTCATATTATGTAAATGCCTTTAATTTGGAAATATAATCTCATATATGGATTTTTTAATGTTTCTAAGAAACATTTCCTCTTAAAAAATTAAAGAAATAAAGATTAACATTGCAACATTTTTTCTTATTCATTTATCAGTCTCATTTCAAATATTTATTGAAGATGCATTCTACCATATTTATTGTCGACATCATGCTAACCATTAAGGATAATTATCGAGAGTTGTTTGGAAATAATAGGTGCACCCTCATCTTTAATAACATATGGAAATGCATACGAGAAGGAGAGGAGGACATTGCACCTACCAAACCCACATAATATAAAGAGATATCCATTTGGAAGAGAAAAGGCAAAAAAACCCTACGTTGTGATTGCTACTTACGTAAGTGAAGAGGTATTCATATAGTTTAAATGAAAAATTATTATGCTACATTGAAAAAGTTGAAAAAATTATATGCCTCACACTCATACTTGGAATTTGTTCAGTTGATGGAAAACTATTCAACCTCAAGTTGAAATACGATGACCCATTGGCCATAGCCTTTGAAATTATAGCCATAATACATGATGATGATGCCACTAGAGTTAAAATGGAAATTCCTCTCACAAATTTTGTCAAGGCCCTCTATCCTACATACTCTAATTATCTTGAATCCTAACAATCTAAGGAGCAACTAAAATCCATTACTTTTCACATCTTGGAGGTGAAGTTTACAGAACAAGATAAAGCATTCGGGAAGAGGAAGATAGAAACTCAGTCCCCTAAAGAAGAAATGTGCCTTTCTCAAAATGGGAAAAATTAGTCATGTGATTCTCCTAAAATAAGTGGCAGCAAAAGAGGACATGGAAGAAATAATTTCATAGGTGGGGGGTAAAAATCACCAAGGAGAAAGATTTGCTCTTCACTACATTCATTGCAACAGAGATGGACATGATTCATCCACATGCATAATCCCATGAGGAGAGGATTAAACAAGACTACAAAGAATACAAAAGTAAAGCACTAGATCCATCAAAAGGTAAAGCACCCAAATATGTTCATTACATTATTTCTCATTGAAATATCACAGTAAATAAAGATTTGTTTCATACTTCATTTTCTTCTTGGATGGATGCATCGATACTTAATATAGGTTTAACCTTCCATATGACCTTTGGGAAATATTTCTTTAAAGACCTCAGTGAAAATGTACATGGAGCAGTGTATTTTGTAGACAAGTCAAGCCTCAAGCCATTTTGACTTGGCATCACCTCGCTTAAACTTATTGGAATCCCTGAATGTATTCTATGTGATGTACTCTACCTTCTAGAACTGTGGAGAAATTTTTTGTCCCTTGTTCACATTTTCTAGCAAGCTCACTCTATTCATGTGGTTGAGGGGAAAATAGAGATAAGGAAAGCATTTAAAAATACATTTGTTATGACTAGAGTATAGGATGAAAGACTATTAAAGCTACAAGGAACATCTACTCATGCACTAAACTCTACATACCTTGCTCGATACAATGAAGGTAAATTGCTATCAAATCTTCTCTGACATGCAATATTTGGACATCCTAATTAAGACAATATTCATTTATTGAAAAAAGATGGTGTTTCTGGTTTGCCAACAATTACAAGGAAATTGAAGCAATGTGATGCTTGTATCCTAAGAAAACATAACAAACATCCATTTCATGATTCTACTTCCAAAACACGTAGAAAACTTACACTAATTTATTTTGATTTGTGGCCTTATGGATGTTCCTTATGCAAATGGAAATATGTCTATGATGACTTTTATTGATTGTTACACTAAGATGTGATTGGTATACTTGTTGGAAGAAAACTAAAATCCTTTGAAACTTTCAGAAATTTTCATGCATGAATTGAAAATGATGCACAATCACATATTATCACCCTTTGTAGTAATAATGGAAAAGAACATACTTCTAATGGATTTGAAAATTATATTTTCCAACATGGTTTTCAACATCAAACTATTGTTCCATACAATCCTTAACAAAATAATGTAGTTGAAAGAATGAACAAGAATATCTTAAATATGGTTCACTCAATGATGATTTTCGAAATGTAATGTTGTTGTTTTGCCTTACGTAGTTCTATGTGTGGTATATGTCAAAAACATATGTCCATCTCATGGTCTTAGAAACAAGACTCCTTATGAAAATGGCCACATTCCTTAGGTAAGGCATCTTAGGATCTTTTGTTCCACCTGTTATGTTGTGATTCCTCGGGAACAAAGAAGAAATATTGATGCAAGGATTCATAAATGCATCTTCCTAGGGTATTTAGATACCACAAAGGCATATCATCTTTATAATGAATAAAGCAAGGATTTCTTTTTGTTTATATGTGATTTTTCTTGAATATTCCAAGACTAAAAACATTGTTAAGTGAAAACGTGATTATTTGGATAGATTCAATCATGAAAAAACTTATATGATTTGATAATGAGATTCCACATCTTGAAGGGGGGAACCCTATATTGGATTAATCTATGGAATCTCCTTTTGAAGCATTGTCTCTCCCTAATGAAGTTCTAACCACTTCTTTAGATCAAGAAGACCCTTTGATTGATGTGATTGAGGGGATTGGAAGGATAAATCTTGATGCATCCCCATCTCAATCAGTATAGTAACCTAGACCATCTCATAAAGGTCCCCCAAAATGGCTTACCAAAACACTTGGAAGTGTTCATCATGATGAGGTTGGGAAGACAGGAACCAAAAGTTCCACCAGACAAGATGGAGGTGATGTAGATAATTCTAATTTGGTTGATGATATGGGTATTTCATATGATTGTGAATTGAATTTATCTACTCACTTTGAACCAACTTCCTTTAGAGAAGATGCTTCTCATGATGAATGGGGAAAAGTAATTCAAAAGGAGAATAATGCTCTCATAAAGAATGGAACATGGAAGTTGTTGGACCCCATCCAAAACCAAACTAATTGGATGCAAGTGATTATATAAGAACAAGTACAAATCATATGGATCACTTGACAAGCACAAAAAAAGGCTCATGGCAAAAGTATTTATACAAAAATAAGGTGTTTATTATGAGGAGACTTTTTCCCCCAAAGCAAAATGGGCCACCATCCAAACTATTTTTACTTGCAAGCTCTAAATGGATAGAAATTTCATCAATTCTATGTGAATATTATTTTCTCAAATGGAGACTTGAAATCAAGTGGCTTCTTGTATCAAAAAAAAAATTGCTTTGTTATGAAGAGACAAGAACATAAAGTATGTAAAATCCTCATGAGCTTGGTATGAAAAGTTAATTGAGGATATTTTGAAACTAAATTTCAAACACTTTAATATTGATGATGCAATTCTATTTTTCAATGAAAATATTATGGTATATGAAGATGATCTAGTGATAATAGGGAACAACGAAAAATATATTACATCCATAAAGAAATAGTTGAAGAAAGGATTTGAGATGACAAATTTGGGACATCTTCACTACTACTTGGACATTGTAGTAATTTGACATCTAAAGTATATATTACTCTCTCAAAAAATGTACATTGGAGGATTTTCAAACCATTTATCTACTCCAATGGAATAGAATCTTAAGATCACTTGAAAAGAAGGGAATGAATTTGAGGGTGTAACTAAGTACAGAAAACTTGTAGGAATTCTTATCTACCTCACCATTACCATACTAGATATTTTATTTGTTGTCATAATTTTTTCGACATGTATTTACAAGTCTTGTGAAGGACATTGGTCTATCACAAAAAGAGTTTTTAAGTACTCGAAAGGAACCCAAGTCTTTGGAATCAAATATTCATAAGTATATAACTTTAGCTTGATTAAATATTTTGATGGATAAAAATAAAATATAGTGTCTACTTCAAGTTATCTCATGAGTCTTGAATAAGGAGTTGTCTCTTGGATTTCACACAAATAGTTAGTTCTATAGGATTCCATGACAAAGGTAGAATATGTGGCAGCTGCAAAAGAAACAAAGGAGATTGTGTGGCTCTAGAAATATCTCAAAGGCATGCAAGAGAAACAAGTGAGCTCTACTCCCCTTTTGATTGAGAATAATGTTCCAATCAAGTTAGCCAATAATCCCAAATTCCATGATCAAACCAAACATATCAACACAAAGTATCATTTGATTCGATATCATGTAGAAGTCAACATTATTCATCTAAGGCATTTTTCCACAAATGTGCAAATTGTAGACATATTCACCAAAGCACTTGGAGGAGAAAAAATCAAAAAATTTAGAATGATGCTTGGGCTCACTAACACTCCTTTAGATTAATGGGGGAATCTTAGGCACCTAATCCTTGGGAATTTGGTGAATATCTTGTAAATATGTAAATAGGGGGAATGTGACTAGCTAGAATAAGAATCGACCATGGAAGATGAAGGGTAACTTTTGTAATGTTATATAAGTTTATTCACATCAATACAAATCAATTCAAGTTCAGGACTTACCATTCAACCTTAACAAAGATAATTACTTAATGAATAAGTCGGTAAAAGGCATACATGTCACTAGATAGGTCATGTACAATGTCATTATATTGACATTGTTGATTGAAAAATAGTGTATGAATGAAAATGTCATGTGAAATGTATGACATTACATGAGATATTGCATTATATTCTTCATTAGTAAAAACAACGTAAACTTTGAAATGGGAACTATAAACTCAAAACGAGAACTCTAGCAAAAAAACCCAAAAATACATTAAAAACAACCTAAAAACGAAAACGTTGACGCTGGAATACTAGAATGTCAGAAATTTTGACAAATTTTCAACCATGACATTATGGAAAAAATTTATGACTAAAAAAACATTTTAAAATGAACACTTGAATAAAAGAGTCATTATATGAGAAGTAATTTCCCCTTTTAAATGTTAAAAATATGACGACTTTAAAATATTAGCCTAAGACAATTTGATACATTGCAAAAAAAAATTAGAAGTCAACCATCAAATTTACACACAGTGTAAGCAAACTCGACCCATTGTAATGAAAACTTAAATGTCAACCATGAAATTGACACATTGTGAGGATAGACTTGATTGTTTATAACAAAAACTTTAAAATTAACAATCAAATTGAGACATAATGAGATTAGATTACTAGTTGAAGATGGACACAAACCCTATAGAAAAAAAATAAAGCAATAAATAAATAAAAATGAACAATATAAAAGAACACAAAAATT
>APFE030351973.1:6397-32555 GCA_000404065.3 Pinus taeda
GTTCTACCTCAAAATCAAAAGTAGTAGCAACAGATAAAAGTAATCTAATAGAAGTTACCTTGGCAACAGGAGGAAAAATATCACCAAAATCAATTCCCGGCACCTGGGAATAACCTTTTGCTACCAACCGAGCTTTGTATTTCTCCACCTTCCCTTCTGCATTGTCTTCTTCTTGAACACCCATTTGCTGCCAATGGGCTTTCCTTCAGCACGGCACCCACATGCGCGCCAGATCCCAGCCTCATTTTTGTGCAAGGATGCCATTCATCAACCATGGCCTCTTTCCAAGTTTTCATCCTCTGAATCCACCCTGCTTCCTTCACAGTTCTGGTCATCATCAGTAAACAGACAAAGCAAGTCTTGAACAGAAGCAGATGGACATACCTTTCTCGGATGCCTTCTTTATCGTTACTGATCTTCTCCAACATAGAAGTTTGTGCTCGTCATGTTCTGATTCGCTTCCTCTGCTACAGAGTCTGATTCTTCCTCCTTTAGTTCAAACTCTATTTCACGGTTCTTTTGTTGGACTTCTGTGTTAATACAGTCTTTCAACCTCTCTGCAAGCACTACATTTCACGGCTGTACAAACCTTCGTGGGGGACTGGGTTCCAAAGCTTATAACCCTTTAAACCATCCTTATACCCAATAAAGATGCACTTTTCAATTTTACTATCCAACTTGGTTCGTTTCTCCTTTGGAACATGTACATATGCATCACATCCAAATACCCTCAGATGTGAAAGAGAGGGTTTCTTACCAGTCCATACTTCTTGTGGAGTCTTATCCTCCAACGCTGATGAAGGTGACCTGTTGCCCAAGTAACATGCAGTATCCACCGCCTCTGCCCAGAATTCCTGTCCTAACCCGGCACCACTGAGCATGCTTCTTTCCCTTTCCATCAACGTCTTGTTCATTCTTTCTGCGACTCCATTTTGCTGAGGTGTATATGGAGTAGTCTTTTGCCGTGCTATACCACACTTCTTACAAAATTCTTCAAATTCCTTGCTGCAGAATTCTCCACCATTATCTGTCCTCAGCACCTTTATCTTCTTCTCTGTCTGATTTTCCACCAGAGCCTTAAATTCTTTAAACCTGTCAAAGACTTCAGATTTCTTCTTAAGGAAATATATCCATGTATTCCTTGAGAAGTCATCTATAAATGATACATAGTACGCAGACTTACCTAGTGATGGAACTTTCACAGGTCCAAACACATCACTGTGCACAAGCTCTAATATTTGTTTCGTCCTCTTACCACCAGAGGGGAAACTCACCCGATTCTGCTTCCCATATACACAATTTTCACAGAAATCAAAATCCAGAGAGCTATTACTCATACCTTCTACCATACCTTTACCATGAAGTATTCGAAGGCCCTTCTCTCCAATATGTCCAAGGCCCTTCCCGTTTCAAAGTTTACATTGTTACGACCCTTTGTGGTGCCACCTCTGCAAATACAATAACGAATCTACCTCAAACCTATTTATTGAATGCCATGTTGCTCAAGACCTTTGGCAATCAATCTTAGTTGTGGTTCTATTCCTGACCAAGTGGCATGGTATTACTGTAAAGGAGGCCTGGACATCTTATTGGTCAGAAATTTTCCCAAAAAAGCTCTAGAACCTCGCATTACTCATCTGTTGGGAACTATGGATCGCCCACAATAAACTCATTTTCCAAAATACCTCTCCGCATTGGCCTTCCATTGCCTCCCGTATCCAATCCGATTACTCTGTCATCCCTGATGACGAGGAGACGAAACAACACCAAACCACTGTTCCCAAAACCATAAATAATTTGAAGCCTTGGGCTTTCTTTGAATCTTTCACACAGGAGGAAGGGTGCAGTGGAGTGGCCATACTATACCTCACTGCTTCCCATTACTACCATAGACAAATGGGATTAGGTTGGGGTAAGAATAATTTCGCAAAACTATCCTCTGCAAAATTCCTTATACAATTTGCCTTGGAAAACCACTGTAGAGATATCCAACTCTTTGGGGACTCAAAAATTGTCTGTGACTGGTTAATCAAAAGATCTAGATGTTCTACATATACTTTGAGACATGTTTTGGCCGAGGCTGATTGACTTATTACATCTTTTGACACATTTTCATGCCATCACATTTATAGGAAACGAAATACAGATGCTGACAAATTAACCCAAAAAGCTGCAGACAGGCCTTTTAGCACTTGGATGATCCAAGAACATAGGAAGGGGACCTATTATCAGTACTACCATCAGCCTTTTATGGACATAGATGTTTAGCAAGCTCACAGAGAACATGGCTACATGTTTATATTTTTTGATTTTAAATTTCCATCTGTAAATATTCATAGTTTTTGTTTATAGCAAGAACAGTGTGGACACTTTACATGAATATAGTTACTTTTTGATAAAACATTATGCTGAATACATCAGAAAACGATGCCTCCTTGCGTGGACACAAGGCATCAATATTAGATCAATACTGGAAATCTTATTTATCTGTCAAACATTGCCCTTCTTACAACATATGCATTTTTGCATATACAATATGTAATTTTATCACTTAATGAAAATTACGTTTTTCCAAAGGGAAAAAATAAATAAAAATTTAAATTATCCCATTTGGAGATCAAATGAAAAAATTATGCCACATTTAGTGACTGCATGTCTTCAAATCAGCACAGTAAAACTATGCCTCCTAGGTTTGTTCATCAACAATTTTTTGATATCAAGCCTAAAAATTTTTAAAACACGTTTCTACTGGAAAGACAAAAATGAATGTACATTAATCCTCAAGAGGAATAACATCAATCCAATCTTTAACGAAAAAGTTACACTCTAAATAGTGATTGTTGGTCTAGTCAAACATTCACAAGCAACTCTATCAAATAGGTTACTCTTCATCATTTTTAGCATATCATTTCAAATAATTTTGAAAACCTACTTATAGTAGAATTAGCCATATGAATTCACTTCAACTTGGCTTTGGAATTACTCTAAGTGGACATAAAACAAATATTTCGTGAATAAAATACCGCTAGGAGGTTTAGGCTGGCTACCATTCTTCACGGGGTAAACGAGTGCATTTTCTTTGTATATCATCTTTAGACTTATTTTCTAAGAAATTCTTATAATTATTTTACATATTTCTTGGAATAAGAGAGACTATACACCTCTCTTCCTTCACCATCTAATATTGTATTGCAGGAAAATACTATGTTTTTGTGGGTCATAAGAAGAATTAAAGAGTGAATTCCATGGATGAAGGACTTTTTAAAGTTAATTTAAAAAAAAAAAAATCACATTTCAGAATATGAATACAAATGTTCAAATCAAAGCAAAATGAAAATTCACCTGATGTTAAGTTCATTCAAAGAAACTCAAAACTCTTGAAGCTTGTTTTCAGTTGATGACCAACAACACCAACAACCCTACAACATGAATTGAGATCGAGGAAAAAGGCATGAAGCTAATCATCAAAAGAAAAAGTCAAGTTTTGTACCATTACAAGTCACATTCATTGCCTAAGAAGCCTTACATAAGCCATATTGTTCATGATTTCATACATCATCCATATCGTATGCTAAGCACCGCGATCATGCATGTTAAAGTCTAGACTTATTATCTATCTATTTATCAATTTACTTCTAGATAATGACTTCAGCCTATCTTACTTTCATAATCCTTCCATACATCCATACTACATTACACCCTACCTCCATCCAGAAAAGGAAAGAATAAAATAAATATAAAAAATAAAAAAGAGTTTGGTTGTGAAAATCCAGGAAACCGGCACAATACAAACTCAAATTAATATAGGAAAACCAATTAGTTTAGCCTATATGAATTATTTACCTTGTTTTACTCTTAATTGTGTTTGATTTTGCATAAATAATCCTCCAAGAAATGCAAGACTTGAGGACAAGTATTAACATAAGCAAGGGGGGAGTTTGTAATAAAACTATGCAAATAGTTTGAGCAACAGAGTTGCAGAAGGAACTTGAATTACATGTCAGAAGGGACCTGATATATCATTGAAAATATTGTGCAAAAGGGACCTAAGATATCATTATGTAGAAGGGACTTGTATTATATGATAGAAGAAACGTAAAATATTGTTGAAAAATATATGTCAGAAGGGACCTAAAACATCAATTACAAACTACAGAAGGGACCTGAAAAACATCAACATTCAAAGATCCTGAATCAATATTAGATGCAAAAACATGAAGCATAAATAAGTCTCTACATTCCAATATATCCTGGAAGAGCCATCGTTACTATAATAAAGACATTGTAGACCATCATTTGACTGAAGGTCATCATTAACATCAAATATTTTATGGGAGTTCAAGTACAGTAAGTGAAAAAATTTCATTTTTTAATTTTTTTTCTAGAAGTTGTTAAGACTAATTTAGTGCTTGATATGCATTCCATTACATTTTACCTATATCTTACCATAACTTTTATTTAACCCATTAACATACATTAATCCATATATTCCTACATTACCCCTATAAGAATTTTGATCCAAAGTTGAGGACAATATTTTTTCCCTTAAGAAATTATTTTGTTGCCTATAAAAACCACAAGGGTTAGGATCATTATAAAAAAAAATTGATTTCAAAATGACCTATCCAATGGTCATTTCAAAATCAAAATATATATATCATTAAAAAATGTGCATATAAGAAATCATGACAAAAGTTGAAGGTGTACATATATATTATGGCAAACATGGTATAGATATCATTACAAATATATTGAAGACAGAACTATATTCAATGAAAAAATGCGCATATATATAATATATATAATATTATATATAATATATATATTATTATATATATCATTTCAAAAACAAATGGAACAACGAAATGATTAGATGGGCATACAATGGAAATTTAAGACATGAACGAAAGGTGAGTTTCCTAAGAACGTGGGTGATGAGAAATTACAGTGATAAGACATGCATATACACCATGGAGGAAAGGACAAAGAGAAACATTTTTAAATGGACACATGGGCAGCCAAAGGTACGCAAGTCAGAGTGTATGCTAGAATGGTGAAATGGTCAAACGCCTTCAAACAAACACTTTCAAACACTGTGTAAACTACTGCTATTGTTCATTGTGTAAACACAAACCAAGCTCTGTGTTAAATGTTTCTTCTACCATCATAGCCAAAATGTCAATTCATGCGCATGCATACAACACCCTCGTGGAAGGAGAGATAAGTATAAAAATGCAAACAAGGAAGAGAGAGGGTTGCGTAAATCAAGAACCTTGAACAGAGGAAGAAACGTAAAATATATAGGCATTTGTAGAAGGAAGAAGACATTAGTTTTCAAGAAGATAGAGGACCAAGATTTTCTCAACGCTTATATTGACTGAGCGCTTCAATAGACTCTAGAAATCCCGCAAAAAAAGGTAAGAGATTGCCTCCAGATTACCATAAACTATTAAACGGATTTCAAGGGAAGGAACTCGTGTTAAGTTTTGAAATATGTCATGTTAAAAAAGAGTTAAACTTCAGTTGAAAAACCTGAGCATTTTCCACCATTAAAATTGCCATTGATTTAATGAATGAATCCTTGGAAATATTGAAAGAGATTTCTGATTGAAATGGCGATGTCTAAAGTTATCTCAGAAATATCCACAGAATCACTTCCAAATCAGGTAATCAAGCAATTTCCTCACGCATGTTTGTATGTTAAAACATAGAGTTTTTTTATTTTGATACATACAGAGAGCAAAATTTTTCCTATTTTTATATACATAGTGGGCATAATTTTTCCCTATTCTCATATATATACAGTGGAAAATTTGTTCCATCCATGTGCGCAGTGAGAATTTTTGAAACAGAGAAGGGATTTTGGATAAATTTTGGCAAAAACAGAGATTGAATTATGAGTTAAGGAGAAATAAAAACATGGTCAAATTTTTTTTATAATATTTGTACATAGAGAGCATTGTTTTTTTTATGGGTTTTGAAGAACAATGAACCTCTTTGCAGCAGAACAAGAGGATTGAAGAAGATTGATTTCATTTCTTTGTGAAGAGCATCAGAGAAGAGGTAAGCCTTATCACCATAATGCATGAATAAGTCAACAAAGATCTATATGTGTTCATAAATTTTTATTTTCAAAATGAGAATGTTGACAGTGCAAGGTTACATAAATTGGTTTTCAGAACATATGACTACCAGGGTAGAACCAAAATATTTCTAGATTGATCACTGGGAAAAAGAGACCATAGACAAACTTTACCAGGCTGGTCTAATAGGCTTCCTCCAAAAGTTTAAAAGACACAATGAAAACATCATTGAGGAGTTCATAAACAATTATGCACAAGATCAAACCATAATGGGGAACGTAGTTATCCCATTAAGTCCAGAATCCATTTTCCAGGCCTTAGATCTACCATTGTCAAAGGAACACTATCATAAGGGCTTGCACTTTAAAGATAAGGGATGGATTTTCTTTTTGGAGAAAAATAGGAAGGGATCATTTAATAGAACCAAGGGCATACCGAGGGAAAGGTTTAATGATCTACGGGTAGAGTTGGTGTTAATTATTCATAGATTTTTCACATGTGACATTAGGCACAATGTGGTGCATCTTTATCATATCAGATTGCTCTAGCATATCAAGGGAGAAGTGAAAGTAAATTTTCCATACATATTCTCTAAAACTTTAATCAAAATGATGGAGAATGTGAGGAATGAAACTAAATCCAAGGAAGCACAAATGTACCACCAGGGGCTCATTAAATTCTTGTAGAGTATAAAATAAAAGCCAAACGTGTAGTGTGGAAATTTTTTTTAGTTCAACATCATTTTGAAGAACCGATCATATAGGAGAAGTTTAAACCAATTCATGAAACAAGGAGCATAATGAACTCACCTCTTTATCCAAGGACAAGGTCCAAAAAAAACAAAATACTATCATGGTTGAGAGAGAAGCATCTTTCTTATCCACTCCTAGGAAACATATCAAAAAAGTCTAGTAGAAACAAGTAGTAAAGAGAAATACCCTAGGGTACAAATTGTTGAAACACTTTCCACAGAAAAACAAGTTGATGAAATCATTGAGAGATTGCAAAAAGAAGGCTATGAAAAGACATTGGAGAGAGATTCATGCTTTGATAATGTTGAAGCCACTTCATTTTCCAAAGACACAAGAGAAGAAGAGAAAGAGCTACACCTTCGCAAAATAAAAGAGTTAACAGATCAATTGTAAATAAGAAGAATTCTAGAGAAACATTTGAAGAAAGAAAACAAGACATACAAGAAAAACAATGAAAATTTGATAAAGGAAAATGAAAAGCTAAATGAAGAAGTTGGAAAACTAAAAATAAAGAATATTCTTTCCAAGCAAGCTTTCAAGTGGCTTAAAGACAAAGACTCATGGAAGAACAAGTATGAAAGATAAAAAGTCATGGCTACAATCTACAAAGGAGAGCAGTACAAAATAATTGATAGTCTACTGCAGATAGCACAACAGGAGGCATTTGGATTAGGTACAATGTCTACATCAGAGCTCAGAAGGTCCAAGAGAAAGAAACAAGCATGAAAACATGCTTGTACATCAACAAGGGGGAGATGTTGGCCCTTATTTTTTTTTATCCAATTTTGCTTAATTAAATACACTTAATTTACATGTTATCCATCCATTTACCATCCATTTACCATCCATATACACCTTATTTTTACCAATTTACACATATGTAGGTATATAAATTAAGTTTTGCAATTTTTAGATGTTTTTATAAAAATTGGATTTTAAGTGCATTTTTGGACATGATTAAAAATTTCCGTAATGGCTTCATTGATGTCATACTTGCAGGACACCTAAGCACGAACGGAGCACATTTATAAAAATCTCAAGAACTAAGAATGGATGTGTTCTTATTGGTTCAGTCAAACTGAGCTTAAACAGGCCTGGTCAAAGCTAGTTAAACAGGACCAGTCATTAAGGAAATCCCTAGGAAATAGGCCAAATTTAGGATTTTATGGAATTTTCGAGATTTTGAGTGATTGGATGGATGAGCTCGGCCTGGATAGATAGGATAAGGATAAACATAGCTGTTAGAGACATTTTAGTTAAGGTTGATTCATATTTCTCTATTTAAGCCAAGAACATTGAAGGCATGAACATGTAGAATTTGTATAACTTCATTTTGAGATTTTTGAACTTTATGAGTTAATCAAAGAGACCAGTTCCATCTTATTTTTTGCTGTTTTATATGGTGAATTCTTGATTGAGTTTCAGTAGCTGAGAAGTACTTTTAGTGTGCAAGGCAAGGGTGGAGGGCCCCCATACCAAGCTGAGTGCACTTTCTAGTTAATTTAGTTGCAAGTTCCTAAACTAGTTTTGTTTCATGTTTAATCAGTTAATTATATGTATGATGATATGTTATGCTTGTTGATGAATCTTAATCTTCACTCTAATCTTCATATGAAGGGTCAAACTAGTGTTTAAGTTAAAATCTCATTCTATCTGATCAGAGATTAGAAACTAGAATACATCTTTCTTGCTTTTTAGTGATTTTCTGGATTTCCATTTTTCTAACAATGGCATTAATGATGAATGAATTTATTATGAAGAACAAAAAGGACCTATTTAGTTATGAGCCTCTTATATTATTCTTTTATGCATCTTGAGCTATTGTTCATCAGTGGTTTTGATTTCTGTTCATGAAGTTGTATTGTAGAAGAAGGTCAATCTCGTTCTCCTAAGTTAGGAGCCACTTCTCCTACTTATTACATATTGAATTAGAAATTATTTAGTTAAACTTTATATTTGTAATATGCATTTCTAATTTAGGTTATAATTTCATTTCCTTCAATTTCCATAGCTTGTCTTCTAAAGCTGATTATAATTTATATCCATATATTTTGGACATGCTTCCAAGCTTATAAACCCGGATTGATATTTAAAATACTTGTGTTAATTTACTCAATAAATTGACCCAGAAAGCACTCTCCCTTTATTCATTGCTATCGGATTGGAAAAAAAACTTTACTTTAATATACATAAACCTATGAAAATGTTTAACCTAAATAAATAGAACTCTGGAAATATAAGGAAGGGGGGAAGGTTAACAAAGGAATATAAGAATGCACGTTGTTACATACTCAATGTTTTGGTTGCAAGATATAAGAGAAGGTTGTGGAAAACTACAAATTCAATATATATGTACATTTAGATATTTGGTTTTAATAGAAACATAAAAATAAAAATATGATGTGTTTCAAATATCTTAATGGTATATTAGAGGATGGCATATTGAGGTACATTACATTTATATGGTGGACATTCTTATTAAACAAGCCTTCCAAGCTCTCCATAAGTAGGCCAAGAAATTTCATTTCGCGAAGATTGATTACTCCATGGCTCTCATATGGAGCACAGTAACATGATTTTTAGTTTTTTACATTGGAATCTTCATCTTTACATCCCTAGAGAGCTCTTTTTTAAGTGAAGTCATCATTGCTATAAATCAATCATCTTAAATTATATAACATGTTTATTGGTACAATAATTTTATTTTTGTTGGATTGGTTATGTGAGTCTAAGATGACTCGCACGCCTAATTTTTTTGTTTGAGTAACTGCAACCCAAGGGCATAAAAACCATCAAAATCACCTGGAGATCACATATGTCCTAGGCCACACCAACCATTAAATTTCTTCAAAGAAGTATAGAATCAAAGACTCAGTCTATACAAAAATAATATGTTGAGGTTTGGAGATAATCCTTAGGAAAATATTTATGAACAATTGAGAAATTGATTAACAATACACAATATATATGGAAAGTATGATTTCCATTGAAACTATTATTGCAACAAAGGCCTTAGAAAATTACTTCCAATTTTGGGATGAAACTATGAATTCAAAGGAAACATACTAAAGGATAAATCATTAAACAATTTTAGAGTCAAAGAGTTTGGAAACTTGACCTCGAGCACAATAGTCACTCCCAAGAAGAATGGGAAACCAATAGTTCGAGACTTCTAACTTCGAACGTAGTAGAAAAGTTGAATAAGTCGAGATAGATTCACGTCGAACTTGGAAAAATCAAAGCAAAAATGCACTTTTTGGATGCGAATCATTAGCTAGAGGCAAAAGATACACTATCAATAATATTAATCAAAAAGGAAAATTTAATCGAGAATGTGAAGGAAAATTTAGTAATAAGAAAGTAAATGGAAAAAGTGGTTGATATAAATAACCTTCAAATGGTTATAAATTCCATTTTGTTCATTTCACCTATACATAAGCTAAATAAACTTAGGTCTTGTATACATAAAGAGGAATATTTCTCTAATGAAAATAAGTAAGGTTGCATGTAAAAAAATAGTTGAATCCATATATTAAGAAGTATATAATACCACAATTCTGAAGTATATAATATTGATATTAAGAAGTATATAATAATATTGTACCATTCAAAGAAATAATGGTCCAATCTTTGTTCACTTTGGAGAAGGAAATTGCAAGGTAAATAAATGTTATAAAGGAAAAAACCAAGACAAGCACATTGCATATAATCTTGCTCATTATGCAAACATTAGGTTCAAGAGGATATAAACCTTGACTGACTATTTTAAATCATAATTTTTATGTAGTATAAAAAATAAGACAAATGATTACCTTTATAAAATTATACCCAAATATATAGAACATAGCTGAAACCTTCTATTGTTAATTATTAACTAGAGTTTAGGAAAACCCAAACCCCAAAATAAACCAGAAACACAATAATCATTTTTTATTTTCCGTGTCTAAAAATAAAACTAAACACTAGATGGGTCACAAAAAAATAAAATATAATAATAATAGTGAAAAACAACAACAAAGGGTTATAAATCCATTTCTTAATGCAAATATAATGTTCTATAATCCTCAGAGTTCAAATTATGGAATGAATAAAAGAAACAAAAAAAAATAAAGGTTTGAGAACCCTCATTGATCTCTCTCTTCTGAACCACCATTATTTAGAAATTAAAAACCTATAATTGTGAGTTCATACAATAAATCAACACTCTTGTTAAATCCAAAGTAAAGGGTTTACTTGAAAGGTGTTGGCATAAAAAAATAGGAGTTGTCGAGTTTAAGAAGATTTAAACTTTGGTGGAATTCCTAAGGTCGATGACCAAATATACTAGAAGGAACCGTCATTAGAGGAACACTGAAAAAATTGTAGTGAGAACTCTAAGGAGAAACAACTGACCAAAAATAGTTTAAAAATTATAGACGTTAAATAATTTCCACTGAAAATCAAATTTGAATGCGAAGAGAATTTCACAAATAGACAAAAGTAAGTTTACTTGTGATATATATTTGAATAAATGCGAACATGGAGAGAAACCAATAGTCCAAGGAACTCAGTGACTCTGAAAATGACAGAATTATTCATTAAACTCTTTCATATGAGAATAATCACAGTGGAAACAAAGTTTGCAAAACAACTAGCTCTTAGAACACTGCAAGGGAAACAAATGAACTGAAAACACTGTCAAAATAGAATTTGTATTACCGCGAAACCTCAAGATTTACCACAGTCGATGATTTAGAAATATTGTGTGACAATCGTCGATGTGGTAGTTCAAAATGACCTTTTGTGGAACCACCATAAGTTAACATGTATACGCATGGAAAACTCTTGAAGTATTACATATACAATGTTATGTAAGACATGACAAATCGATGCCAAGGAACTAGGATGACAATATATGCATAATACCACATTTAAATAACAAACTCGAACTGCACAAATTTATAAAGGTTCAATACTATGTCTTAGAAAAAAAAGGAACGTGTGTGTGTGTGTATATATATATATATATGTATGTATGTTAAACCAATTGTTTTGTAATTGGGATTGAAAATGTTAACATGGAACATATATTGCTATTCATGATATAAATAAAATGATAATGTGAAGTAAAGTATATAAATCGAATATATTGAAGGATAAGAAATTATACATTTTGTTAATGGATTGAATTACTTTTGAAAAAAATGCTATACATTGTCAAAGAACTAATAGACAAGGGACACATGAGTGTAAAGATAAGAAATTAAACACGGGAAAAACCTATTGAGGAAGATTATGTCTATATAGAAACGTTAGTATTCCCTTTTATAGAATGCTCATTGGAGAAGAGATATGGGAGAATTTGATTTATAAGGGAGTTTCATATTCTAAAGGAAAGGAATTTACAGAAAGTAGCAACACAATAATAGGAAGGTTTCTAAGAATGATTCAGAAAAATGCATATTAATAGAAGAAATTTCATTAAAGGAATTTTTTTAAAGATAAGGTTATACATATATATACCTTACAGTGAATATTCTAAAAAACAAATTATTTATGTTGAAATAAGGTACATTACAAGTGATACCAAAGCTATAGGTTACAACATTGGACCTTGTACGGGTCCTCAAAAACTAACACTGTTATTTATTTTGACATGTTTAGAATTTTAAAGGATTCTTCTAAAACACTTGAAGTATGGCTGAGGAATTTAATGGGCATACTTCCATAGGATTACATAGAGGTGGCGATGAACTTGACACTGAATTAGGAATGATGAGTGGAGGAACCAGTAATGTAGAAAAACAAGAATCTGATTATTGCAAGTAATACAGAGCTTGAAGGTGGACTTATATAATATAAAGGCAAACCAATAAACGATGTCCAAAACTAACGAAGAACCAGAAGATATTAATAGTTATATTTTGAGGAAATTAAAAAAAGCAAAGTTAATAAGAAAGCAGGAGAAACTCATAAAAAGTGATGCAGGAGCATCGGACCTCGCCAGCAATGTGGAAAATTGTCCACATGTTGTGGCCTGACAGGGTGAACTTCGTTCACGATTTGTTCAAATCCAGTTTATTGAGGAGGGCGACTTCTCAAATAATTAGTTATTATAGTAACTTAGTGATAAGATTTGTTAAAACAGGTGTGTGCGAGCACCAATAAGTAGGAGATTTTATTGTTAAAATTTTTAAAATTAGAAGATTGTGTAATTAATTTGTTAGTGGAGTTAATGTGAGGAAGTGGTAATAAACGAAGAGATTTCTCTTCGGGGAGGGTGAGTCTTTTTAGGTGTGTTGTTTTTGATGAGCAGAGAGCTCCCATTAATACAGAAGACTGTGTTTTTTTGAAGAAAAAGCCGAGATCGTCCTTTGTGAAAGGACGCCAAATCTAAACTCTGTTTTATTACTGCTTATGAATAAAAAATAGTGTTTGCACCATTGTGTAAGGGTTGATCTGTGTTATAAACGAAATAGACGTGACCTGTGTAACTGGTGTGTAGATTCATGCGTTGACAATCCCCTGAATTGGTTAAACTATGGTTTTGATTTAAATACGTTAAGAATATTTGTGTCATGACTAATGGCTTGTGAAGTTTGTGAATGGAATCTCTTTCTACAGAGAATAACAAGGTATAGACTGCGCGGATTCTAGGGACAACACCGGAATTTGGGAAATTGTGATTCCTAAAATCTCGCATAAAAATCCCGGATATCGTTAATTGCAAGATGTGGTTCGAACTGCTGTTGAGAACAAGAGAGATATGTGGTATCAGATAGATTGGATAATCATTACGGTGGTGGGAATTAGTTCAGAGGCGGTGTTGGACCAGCGTCTTTTGGTTTTTTGCTGTTCGTATAGCGATGAAAATTGAGGACCTGCGTTGTCAAGAAATAGATGAACAGATGTGTTGTTTTTTTTTTCCCTTTGTTTTGGTTTGATCTATTAAGCGTGAATTAAAGCCTATGATGTGCTGCGTATTATATCGGTGGATACGATGGACATATGAATACGTTTCAATTGGTAACTGTAATATCACTAACGCAGGTGGAAATACAACGTTCTCTGTTTTGTCTGAAACTAACAGGTGTCATATTTTTTTTATTTGCGTTGGGAAAAGGGTGTGATGGCAGCGTCTATATGATGCTAATAAAAATCCAGTTTGATGTGAAAAAAACAGAGGCTCTGTTTTGATAGTCCAGCGGTTTCAAGTTAAAGAAGATAGCTTTATCTTTACTGAAGTCTATTGTTTAAAATGAAACAGAGTTTTCTATGTTGGTAGATCGGCCTTTTAAATCTGAAGCAGATTGATATGTATGTTTTCTGAGTACTGTTTGCTTGTGGATTGAGCTTAAAATCTTTGAGGTACATTATTTTTGGTATCAGAGCCAAAATATACAGGTGGTTGCAGCTAAGATGCCGCCAAGGCGAGGAATTGGTCGAGGAAGACCAGAACCAAATGCAGTCCTGATAGACAAAGTGCGAAGACTGCGTGAACGGATGGAGACAATGGAAACAGCCCAGAGAAGAGCACCCGATTTGAAAACTGAGAGTTCTTCAGAAGAATCTGAGGAAGAAGCGGAAGCAGGAGAAGAAAATGAAACTGCCAAAGTCCTCAAGATGCTGGCAAAAGTTGGAAGCAAACCCAAGATAGAAATTCCTATGTATGAAGGGAGTTTGAATGCCGAGGAGCTCATGGATTGGATCAGATCCATAGATTAGTATTTCGATTATGAAGAGGTTGAGGAGAATAAGAGGGTGAAGTTTGCAGTCACTAGACTGAAGGGCCATGTAGCCATCTGGTGGGACGAGTTACAGACATCAAGAACGCGAAAGGGGAAATATAAGATCAAGCAGTGGGATAAAATGGTAAGCAACCTCAAAGCCAAGTTTTTGCCTAAAGACTATCATTTAAATCTTTTTAAGCAGATGCAAAATATGAAGCAGAAAGGAATGTCTATTAAAGAATACACTGAAGAATTTTACAGGTTAAATATCAGAACCGGGCATGTAGAAGATGATTTGGAGAAAGTAGCCAGGTATATTAATGGGCTAAGGTATGAGATCCAAGATGAGATTAGCCTGTTAAGTTTGAAAACTGTTGAGGATGCCTATCAAGCAGCCTTGAAGGCAGAGGAAAAACTGTTGCGCAAACAAAACCAGAGAAACAGAGGTAAGAATCCAGCAAAAGAAGGAAGGATACTTGAATCCAAAGTTCAACACTCTCAGAATGAGGCAGGGAGTGCGAGCAATAGAGCACAAAAAAGAGGAGATTTTGGCCGTGGAAGGTTTGTGCCCAGAGGCAGAGGCCGAGGAAGAGATGTCCGGTGCTTTGCATGTGGTGAATGGGGACATGTAAAATGGGATTGTCCTCATCAGAGATCAGCAAACCAGCGCAACGTGAATGTTGCAGAAGCCAAGGAGTAGATTCCTCAACCTAAAGCTAAAGAGGAACCACCAGAAGACGAAGAGTCCCTATTACTGAAGAGGGTATTACTGGAAGGAGCTAAGGAAGCCAAAGAACTAGTTCAAAGAAGGACTTTATTCAGAACTGTATGCAAGTCCAAGGGTAAGTGTTGCAAATTGGTAATTGATAGCGGTAGTACTGACAATCTTGTTTCTACAGAGATGGTGGATAAGCTGAAGCTGGAAAGGATAGTACACCCCACTCCTTATAAAGTATCGTGGCTCCAGAAAGGCCATCAAATTTTTGTAATTGAACAATTTAAAGTTGACTTTCAGATTGGCACTTATCAGGATATTATTTTATGTGATATAATGTCGATGGATGTCTGCCACATATTGCTAGGGAGGCCCCGACAGTTTGACCGAAATGCCATACATGATGGCAGAAGAAATACTTATACTTTGGAGAAAGATGGGAATAAGCATACACTACTGCCATTGAAAGCTGAAGATAATAAAGAAGCACTTGGAAACAGCATTACGTTGATGAATGAGAAGACCCTGTTGCAGGAAGATGAGAAGAGTAAGGAGATGCATTTTGCTAATGTTGGAAAACCCAAGGTAATTTTAACTTCTACAAATTTAGAAGATTTACCTGAAGAAATTCAGAATTTATTGAATGGTTCTGCTGATATTGTTGTGGATGAGTTGTTACCCAGGAGTATTAGCCACCATAATGATCTAATACCTGGAGTCAGTTTGCCGAATAAAGTAGCCTACAGGGTAATGCAGGAAAATGCCGAAACTGGAACACAAATGGAAGAATTGATGGATAAAGGGCAAATCAATGGAAGTCTTAATCCATGTGTTGTGCAAACAATACTCAATCCGAAGAAAGAAGTTGAATGGCGCATGAATTCAAATTCTCGAGCCTTATATAAAATCACCATCAGGGTGAAGAATGAAGATTTGAAGGAATATGCAGTCTCTG
Organism: Pinus taeda; assembly: GCA_000404065.3. Taxonomy (NCBI): domain Eukaryota; kingdom Viridiplantae; phylum Streptophyta; class Pinopsida; order Pinales; family Pinaceae; genus Pinus; species Pinus taeda. Next base: position 22,612 of record APFE030351973.1, read on the forward strand.
AAGAAGAGCTAAAATTGGATCCGAAGAAAATCCAAGTAGATGTGAATTGGCTAACTCCTAGAAGCATATTTGAGGGAAATGTCAAAAGAAGATGGCAGGAATGCAGTAGCAAAGACAAGCAACGAGCAGATATGAGGAGGCGAAAAAAGAAACTCCAACCAGATGACTTAATCATGTATTGAAGATTGGTGCTTATACTAAAAGCCAAAAGAAGAACCACCAGGAGATGCCATAACAGACGAAAACCCAAAACAGGAAAAGGGAAAAAGAGAGTGCCAAATAAAATCAGAGGTCAGACTCATTATCAGTATTTGACCAAGTGGAAAGAGGAACCAGTAGAGGACGTCACTGGAGCTACAGAGAATGGGGATCAACTCCAAACAACTACAAGATCAGTTTTCTTCCCCGGGAGTTTGATGCAGGAGCATCGGACTTGGCCAGCAATGTGGAAAATTGTCCACATGTTGTGGCCTGACAGGGTGAATTTCGTTCACGATTTGTTCAAATCCAGTTTATTGAGGAGGGGGACTTCTCAAATAATTAGTTATTATAGTAACTTAGTGATAAGATTTGTTAAAACAGGTGTGTGCGAGCGCCAATAGGTAGGAGATTTTATTGTTAAGATTTTTAAAATTAGAAGATTGTGTAATTAATTTGTTAGTGGAGTTAATGTGAGGAAGTGGTAATAAACGAAGAGATTTCTCTTCGGGGAGGGTGAGTCTTTTTAGGTGTGTTGTTTTTGATGAGCAGAGAGCTCCCATTAATACAGAAGACTGTGTTTTTTTGAAGAAAAATCCGAGATCGTCCTTTGTGAAAGGATGCCAAATCTAAACTCTGTTTTATTACTTCTTATGAATAAAAAATAGTGTTTGCGCCATTGTGTAAGGGTTGATCTGTGTTATAAACAAAATAAACGTGACCTGTGTAACTGGTGTGTAGATTCATGCGTTGACAATCCCCTGAATTGGTTAAACTGTGGTTTTGATTTAAATACGTTAAGAATATCTGTGTCATGACTAATGGATTGTGAAGTTTGTGAATGGAATCTCTTTCTACATAGAATAACGAGGTATAGACTGCGCGGATTCTAGGGACAACACCGGAATTTGGGAAATTGCAATTCCTAAAATCTCGCATAAAAATCCCGGATATCGTTAATTGCCAGATGTGGTTCGAACTGCTATTGAGAACAAGAGAGATATGTGGTATCAGATAGATTGGATAATCATTACGGTGGTGGGAATTAGTTCAGAGGCGGTGTTGGACCAGCGTCTTTTGGTTTTTTGTTGTTCGTTTAGCGATGAAAATTGAGGACCTGCGTTGTCAAGAACTAGATGAACAGATGTGTTGTTTTTTTTTCCCTTTGTTTTGGTTTGATCTATTAAGAGTGAATTAAAGCTTGTGATGTGTTGCGTATTGTATCGGTGGATACGATGGACATATGAATACGTTTCAATTGGTAACTGTAATATCACTAACGCAGGTGGAAATACAACGTTCTCTGTTTTGTTTGAAACTAACAGGTGTCATATTTTTTTTATTTGCGTTGGGAAAAGGGTGTGATGGCAACGCCTATATGATGCTAATAAAAATCCAGTTTGATGTGAAAAAAACAGAGGCTCTGTTTTGATAGTCCGGCGGTTTCAAGTTAAAGAAGATAGCTTTATCTTTACTGAAGTCTGTTGTTTAAAATGAAACAGAGTTTTCTATGTTGGTAGATCGGCCTTTTAAATCTGAAGCAGATTGATATGTATGTTTGCTGAGTCCTGTTTTCTTGTGGATTGAGCTTAAAATCTTTGAGGTACATTAAAAAGAGAGCTAGGAGTGAGACAACGGACACCCTAAATTCCATAACTGTTGGCATTATGTTTCAAGTGTTGTCCTTGATGGCAACTCTCTCAGAGGTTGGTACAGGTGATGGCAACTTAATCAGAGGACAGATCTCAGTACAGCAGGACAAGAAAGAGATATACGCAGGTTCATCGAGGAGAATCCGCGTGTACACGCAGGTTGGATTCAGTAAAAGCGCGTACATGTGGAAAGTACCTTTGGTCCGTGGCAGTTAGTCCTTGGAAGTTGTGCCTATGGTTTTGGACCATGGTGTCTCGACGGACGTGTTGATCCCTAGTTTCGAAGTTGATGGTATTGGTTTGTTATTGTTTTGGACCATGGTATTGAGCAAGGCCTAAGGCTATATAAGGAGAAGATCATTAGGCAAAGATGATGAATGGTGTGTCTGATGAAGTGAGAGGATTTGGTATTACTGGTTATCTGTTCGGGACGTTTGGCAAGGGTTGGATCTGACAGCGAAGGCATAAGAATCTATTTCTAGATCTGCACGCGGGTTTCCTTTGGTGAAAGCGTGTATACACGTGGTTTTGGTACGGTGAAGTAGCGTATGCATAATAAGATTTGATATTTCAGGTTGCTGCTGATTCTGGTGGTTGTTGCAGAATTCTGGGGTCTGGTTTTGTTTCTGTGTACTTGATGACAGGGTTGCAGTGATTCAGTATTGGGTTGTTTAATGAATTATGATGCAAGTAATTTGGTGATTGTTTGCAGTAATGTTGTTTGTATCTTGGATCCGTCGAAAATTGATGAAACGTGTCCCTGAGATTGTAGGTAGCACCTACGTACTAGTAAATTGATCACTAGTACACAGAGCTGAGGGGTTGTAGCTTCCTTCCAGAAGTCGTTGGAAAACGAGAGAGGGTTTCGCCCTCTGCAGGTTGTAGGCTGCATACTGGTAAAGGACTGCACCATGTAACATTGTAAAGAAGTTTCTCATTATAGAAGAAAGAACGAATTGCAGCAGTGGTTCACCTACATTGGGTTTCCACTTATATCATGGTTTTCATTGGTGGCTCTTGGTGATGTCCCTGTCTGTTATCTGCACCTGTTTATGTATATGCTTACTAATGTCTGATGCATTACTGAAGATTAAGCTACTGAATTATAAGATCGTGGGTATACGCTAGTTGCTTTAGACACAGTCGCGTGTATACGCTGGTTCACTCAATTGAAGTAGCGTATATGAATCTGAGTATGAAATTAAAAAGTTTTATCTGATCTGATAATACTGATTCACCCCCCCCTCTCAGTATTATTTACAACAGGGATGAGACTACGCAATGCGCAGTTTAGGAGGGCCAGATGAGTCTAAGTTTCTTAGTTGGGAAGCTTTTCGAATTTGACTAAGTGTGGGATCCATGATGCCGATGTGAATAGTATGATAAGACTAGATTGTGATCACACACTTAGAACACTTGACGACACAACATAGATCATCCAGAACACATAAATGACAAACTTCCCTCAGTGCGACACCAAAGATACACTTTACAACGACCATGACGACACTTGTTTGGAAGTTCTTAAAACTTCGGAAATGTGTGTGATACATGTTTACATCGTAAGACCAACTCACTTACACAAATAATACCCCCTGAAACCACCAAAACTAGCTTTTGTACATCATGCGACACTTAACATGCGAAAAGACGACACTTTGATTTTCTTGCAAATGGGATCAAAACACTTGGAGAAAAGACACGCGATCAGTCCTAATGTTTGCAACGACAGTATACAAGATCAAGGCAGGCTCTGAAATTTGGGTATATGCCAAAATTTTGCAGGGTTTTGTAGCAGCGACAACAAGACACTTATTCTCCATATCTAGTATGGGATATAACACATGAAAATTGTTAGTTTTTTTTAGCTCAGAGAAGTGTTCTAGTTTCAGGAGGTGTCAATGAGGCTAGGAACACAAGGGAATTAATTATCTCCAAGCCCAATTTATTTTTATAATGGAAAATGTCTTAATTAGATTATTAACCACTTTTTAATTATTTTCCTAAGTATAACTTAGGGAAAATGGTTAAGTAATCAATATTAATTGAGACAAGTTGATTTCTCTCTACTAACTTCTAGAAAAGGTACTTGATGAAGTCAAGATGATCTTAGCTATCGATTGTGATTAGATCATGGCCATTGATTTCTCAACAAGAGATTATAAGAAGAAGTCGATGGGCATCTTAGAGATGCAATTTTTATTCAGTTGATGCATAGTGATAATGTGAGACACTAGTAGAGGGCTTCAATGGTGATTGAGGAGGAATTTTTTGAAGTGATTTATTCACAGTGATCTCGAGCTTCTCATTGACAGAGGGAGGTTGAATTATTATGCAGAGGGCCAAATTTCTCCAATGGTGCGAATTGCCAAAAGAAGGCCAATTTTCCAGAGGCAGGTTGAATTTGCTGGAGGAAAGATGAGTTTGCGAGTAAAGATCAATTTTCCAGTGGATTCTGAAATCATTCTCCATGAGGTGCGAGTTGCCAGTGGAGGTCGTGTTGAAGTTTCTAAGTTTACTTAGTTAGAAACCCTCCATGCACTTTATTTGATTTATTCCTACGTACTTGTTATTTTCCTTAACAAGTTATTTACAATGTAAATGCTGAAAATAAACACTAGTGCATGCTCAACATATTACAGATCAACAACTAAAAGAAACAAAAACAAACACACCATATGACACCATTATTTTTGGACTAATGTCCCTGTAAAAACTCAATGTGGGAAAACTGGTGCAACTATGTGAGGGTTTTCCTAATAAGCAATATCAGAGTACAATCTGGGTGCCGAAACAGGCCTACCCAATAGAGAATTTCCTTGGCAGTAATACCTCTCAGTTTCTGACAAATCTCTTGGCTGAAACCTCGGATAATCCTTCCGGCAGCTACTCAGCACAAATCTGCTCTAGAAACCTGAGCGTCAGCCTCTCTCTAGACTGTGTTAGCCCCTCTCTGTCCCACGCTGGCCCTGCATCACCCCTGATGGGTTTGCGTTAGCAATGCAGGCCTCTCTGAGGCTCTGCGCAGCTCCTGGCTGCTTCTGCGTGGGCCTGCGTGAACCCTAGCTGGCTCTGTGTCACTCTCCTTGGCTACTACACTTCTCTCCTGGAACTATCTCTGCCTCTCCATCTCTCTGTACTCAAATGGCCCTCAGCTGCATCTCCCGATCACTAATTCTATCTCTCTTAGCAAACCCTGCTCTAGAGAATAGAATGACTGATCACTCTGGTGTGTTCTCCAAGAGACCCTCAAGCCTCCTCTTATACTTTTTTTGTTGACATATCAACGGCTGAGATTAAGTCCCTAATCAACAGCTAAGATTAGATCTGGCTTGATCCATGTCTTTTGGACCATTATAACATAGTTTCATATTAATACACATTAATATTTTATTTTCCCTAAGTTTAGACTTAGGGACTCCATTAAAAATATTAATTATTTTAATATCTCCTGAACTGTTTAGAATCTACCCAAACCCTTTCTGGGTATTGAAGATCTCATGTGTCCCAACGTCTTTACCAAATTTCATGGCTAGAGAACATCTGATGCTACCCCAAATCAATAGGTCGAGTTTTCTCCAGGCCGCACGTGTGGGCCGAGTTGAAGCAATACAAGATGGTTGATTTTCTTCCAAGAGGTCAAATTAGCTTGCAAAAGTGAAGAAAATACTTTGTTGTTGCTTTGTTAGTTTATGGCAAGCAATTTATTTAATTCTCAATTATAGATTTGTTGAAGAATAATAAAACCCTCATCTGTAGAACGAGTTTTCCACACATTGGGGTTTTTCCAGGGAACAATTGGCCAAAAATTTCGGTGTCTATTTTATATGTGCAATTTTCTCAGCTCCTAGGGTTTACTAATTGGTGAATAGTGTAGTAGTTTTTTATTCAATATTTGCAATAAATTAATTTTCTTGGACAAATAATCCTTATTAAAATATAGGCAAATAATTATGAGATAACTACAATAATTTTCACACAAACCTAATGGGCCATATTTATCCTTACAAACTTCAACTGTGAAAATTAAAAATTTGCAATTTCATACCTATTCACTGAAGTGAGATGTCAAATTCCTTCTAGTTGTGCTTGTCTTACCTCACAATCATGGAGGCTTTAAAATCTTCAAAGAACAAGGACTTTATTCTTGTTGTGGAATCATCTAGATGGAAAGGTTTTCAAGATTGAAGTTGATCCAATGTCTTCTTTCGGGAATTCGACTTTAATCTCGACAACGGTGCCAAAAATGTTGTGACAAAATCCTAGACTTCTTGAGACAAATTCCAACAGCTCAAGTGTGAGACCAACTACATCTTACAGGGCCATTCTCACCTCACCAACCTTCTTGCTTTTTACCAACTCTCCCTCTGCTTAAGGGGGGTTCTCCATGGGATAGGATTGATAGGGTTTGATAGTTGCAAGATTTGAGTTCCAACGTTTTGATGGATAAATCTAAAGGTTTAAGCTCAACCAATATAGGCCCAAATAGGTTCCCAAACACACAATCAAGGGATTGTTGATTTTTTGGGTAGCACCAGATGTGCTCTGGCTCCGAAATTTTGTGGAGGGGCTAGAACACATGAGATCTCCAAGACCCAAAAATCGTTTGGAGGAATTCCACTCGGAGTGCATGTTATTCAAATAATTATTTTTTTTAATGGTGCCTAAGTTAAAACTTAGGAAATTAAAATAATTAAAGTGAATTGATGTAAATATGGGTGAGAAGCTTCTAAGTGACAAGGATCAAGTCTAATTTAATCTTTTAGTCGTTGATTAGTGATTAGATCACGACAGTTGATTTCTTAATAGGAAAAGTATAAAGGAAGGCTTGGGGTCAGTTGGAGAACACACACAAGGAGAGAAACACTTGAGCTAGATCGAAATTTTGGGGCGTGGTTTGTTGAGAATTTCGAAGTAAGCTTCTAGTGCAGAGAGGGGCAGTTCGACAACGGGACTTTCATCCAAGGCTGAGAATACATAATAGAGAGGCAGCGCAACACCAGGGAGAGACATCGTAGCTCCAGGAGGGTGACGCAGAGGCTGGAGGGCTGACGCAGTCACGAAGAGGAAGCGCTGGGGTTTCTGTGAGGCAGATTGGGCATCAATTCAGTAGATTGATTTTTGAGCCGGGAAAGCTCACCTAGAGGGTGACGCAGCTCCTAGAGGAGGCGACGTAGTCCCACTGCAGAGCTGGGAGAAGCCATTACTGCACAACACTAGGGACAATGCAGTCACCTGTGGGGTTTGTTCATCCAGTTGCTAGATCCGCCAAAAAATCTGTCTCCGGATAGAGGTACTTTTGCCGGGTTTATTCTATGTTGGGTGAGCCGGATTTGGCACCCTAGTTGTATTCAGAAATATGCATAATAATAAAACCCTCATATCTAATGCATCAGTTTTCCTACACTGGGTTTTTTCGGGGACGTTTAGTCCAAAAATAAGTGTCCTTTTTGTGGTTGTCTCATTTATTTCTTCAGTACTTGCTCTGTATATTGGTGTAGGCTGCACTGTATTTGCATTAATATTTTCAGAATAATTCTGAAAATAACTTGTTAAAATGAAAAACACAAGTCGGTAATGCAAATCAGTTTACTGTAGTAGGATTTCTGATTTGTTAGATTCTTAAATTTTCACATGGTATCAGAGGGATTGCAGATCAAGGAGTACTGAAGCCCATCAGCGAAAGGACAGAGGAAAAATTTGTGCGTGAAGACAACTACCTCGAGAGACAACATAGTTTCAGGCCAAGAGAGTAGAGGAGGGGTGACACTGTCACCAACATAGGGTCACGCAGAGCCTTTGTCAGCCTAATTGGGTGACGTTGTTGCTGCAGAGGGCAGCGCAGTGATTACTAGGCTAACGCAGAGACTGTTGAGTCTTAGTTTTCCAGTTGCTGTGGCTGGGGGTGCAACGCATATTTTATCTGGAGTTGCTGGTGGGGCGTTGATTTTGTTGGTGCAGAACAATACCTAGTGGAGAAAAAGAAAAGTAGAGGGAATCAGTTCCTCATAAGATTTCTTGCCAAGTAATCTAGATCCAGTGCCGAGCAACAACAAAAAGAGATCAGAGGGGTAGTTCGACAATGGTTTGCAGAAGGATTTTCATGAAGGAAATCAAAATTCAGAGGGAACTTGTTCCTTAGAGGACTTCTAGTGCCAAAGAAATCCAGATCTGAGTTTCGATTTGGCAACAACGAAAGAGGGAGAAGAGAACCAGTTCGACATTCATTTGAGTAGAAATGGCCGCTAATGGATTGAGGGATCAGGACAAGTTGGATGGAGCATCCAATTTCGTCATCTGGAAGGTCAGGATCCTGGCAGTTTTGGATAAACATCGCATCAAGGATTATTCCTTGAAGACAGTTGTTGTTCCAGTTGATGCTGATCCTCTCAAAAAGTTTGAGGAGGCTCAGGCAAAAGCAAAGTGCATGATCATGGATGGGATGAAGGATCATGTGATCCCACATATCGCTGAGAAGGACACAAGGGAAATGTGGGAGGCCTTGACCACATTGTATGAGGGAACTTCCGTTCAGCAGAAGATGTTGCTTGAGAGTCAGTTGAGACAGTTTCAAATGAAGAAGGGAGAAGAAATTGATCCCCTCCTTCTCAGGTTGCAAAGGATCCATGACCATCTAGCTTCCATAAGGGTTACACCAGATGCTGAATTTATGGTCAGGGCTCCACCGAATATAGTCACTGAAGACTGGGAAACCTTTGTCCAAAGCATCTTGGGGAGGGATTATCTTCCCAGTTGGGAGGAGATGTGGGTAGCTCTTCGATAGGGAGAGATCAGACGATGGATCAATGCGGGAAGCAACAACAAAGGGATCTGAATCAAGAAGGAGGAAGAGGAGGATGTGGCTCTCGCATCAACGAGACAACAAAGGCGACAAAAAGGAAAGGACATGTCCAGCGTCAGATGCTTCAGATGTGGCGAAATGGGTCTTTTCGCCACGTAGTGCCCTCAGAAGAAGAAGGGCAAATAAGAGAAGTCTGAATCAAAGGTTGCTCTAGCGCAAGCTGACGGAGAGGACGATGATGATTGCGCCATGAGTCCTCATGCACCTCTAGAAAAGAAGTGGGGCAATATAGAATTGTAGTTGGAGCTACAATGAAGTAAGGCACAGGATGCTTGAGGTGCCCAAACTCTTGGATCACCATATGGCTATGGGAGCCCTTAATGACAGTAGTAGAATGACAAGAGTCAGCTGGTGCGAGGGATGATGGAGCAACAATGGTAGAGCTAGAGCGCCAAAGTCTGAAGCAGCGCAGTGGAGTGTTGCAGCAGTGCGGAAGGCATAGAGCAGGTACAATAGCAGCGCAGTAGCATTAGAGGGTCAGCACAGATTAGCAGCAGAGGTAGCTTCCACGTCAAGGGGCATCTAGATTGACCAACATGTCAGCTTTTGGGTGGCTTTTCAGTTGCTTACTTCTCAGCAACTGAGTTGTAGTGCTATGGGCAACATGATGCAGCATATTAAGAGGGAGCTGCAGTATAGATCTAGCAATGACAGTGGTAGTAGTACAAATTATAGTAGGGCAGAGGACCGATGTCATGGATCAGTGTGATACTTCTGCTAGGAAGTATTGCTAGAGCACATTCCTCGCTAAGAGGGAGTGTTGATTTTTTTGGGTAGCATCAGATGTGCTCTAGCTCTGAAATTTTGTGGAGGGGATAGAACACATGAGATCTCCAAGTCCCAAAAATCAATTGGAGAAATTCCACCTGGAGTGCATGTTATTCAAATAATTAATTATTTTTTAATGGTGCCTAAGTTAAAACTTAGGAAATTAAAATAATTAAAGTGAATTAATGTAAATATGGGTGAGAAGCTTCTAAGTGATGAGGATCAAGTCTAATTTAATCTTAGCTGTTGAATAGAGATTAGATCACGGTCGTTGATTCCTCAACAGGAAAAGTATAAAGGAAGGCTTGGGGTTTGTTGGAGAACACACACAAGGAGAGCAACACTTGAGCTAGATTGAAATTTTGGGGCGTGCTTTGCATAGAATTTCAGAGTAATCTTCTAGTGTATTGAGGGGCATTTCGGCAGCGGGACTTTAATCCAAGGCCGAGAATACATAATAGAGA
>APFE030351984.1:0-17147 GCA_000404065.3 Pinus taeda
GTAAGATCGAAAACATTTGAATTCTCATAGAATAATGTGTGTTTAGAGAAGGATTGCTCTTGTTTGGTTTGTTTGTCACTAGAGAGTCTTAGACTCCTAGGGAGGTTAGGTTTGTCCGCAAATATAACTCTTTCCGCATGACAGTCTGCACTATGAAAATGTGGTTTTCAGGGCTAATTCCAAAAATTTTAAAAATAGTTTAAGCTATGTGTTTTCTAAAAGAATGTAAGACTCATGAAACATGGAATAAGGTTGTTGGACTTTATTTGGATATGAAATATGAGACCTTTGAGACTCCTAACTTATCACCTACCCCTTAAAACATAGGGTGACTTGACATTTATCTCAGACCATGACTAAGAACAGTGTAAACCCTTATTTTGGTGATAACAACGTGCACTCAGTACGATTGTTAAATGTTTGCTTAAAGACCATAAGAAGTAGTATAGATCTATAATAAACTCATAATAATAAGAGCACGTTGCTGCGGATTTACGTGGAAGCCCGATAGTCGTACATAGTAGCGCAAGGGCACTGATCAATTCATGAACCCATCCAAACCACATCAAACATACCAAGTGTGTGGAAACCTAGTTCTAGAACCCTCCCCTGCTACCTTGGGTGAGACTTCATTCTGTTCTCTATCGACTTTTCCCGAAAGGGCCAGTAGCGCAGGAGTTTTTCGGCTAATAACTCTTCCAAACCTGGGTCGGGTCCCAATAAGCCAACAAATCGTTCCTTTGCCAAGACTGGGATCTACCAAAGTGATGTATGATGTCATAACACTTTAACCCTATGAAGAAAGAGATTGAATATTGGTTGGATCAGAAACTGCACAAGTTTGTTGTATAGGAGAATAAAAATCCATAGATATCTGAGGAAAGGTGGCCAGATTGCTACATATACACAGAACTCCATGAGATCTTCTTCGCAACCTTCTCGTTGGACATGTACGAGTGGATCGTGAGGCTAGCTAATAGCATGGGAAGGTGCAGGCTTCATCAAACAATAGTGTGGACTCCCGAGTTGGTGTGCCGGCTAGAGGCGTCTGAAGATAAAATCGTATGGGCAGTAGATCATTGCCTAGACCGAATAATAGGAGGATTTATCACCAAATTCATGATAGACATAACTGTGATTTACAGTGAAGCAGAAAGGCAATTTATCCAAGGACCGTAGGGTAAGTACATCAAATCGTTGAATACTTGGATTAAAATTTTGTTGTATTAAAAGCAGGTTATATGCATCCATTGATGTCTGCGGTAACGAGGAGTGGAAGAGGCTATCGAGGGACCGAAGGATTAGAAAAGAGTCCTCTGATTTCAATTTCATGAGAAAGTAAGGAGGAGGTCACATGGTTCTCTCCTAGAAGTGTGCTCCAGTTGATCAAGAAGTGCATTCCACTATTACTACCTCCATCCACACCCCCACCAACTTCACCTACATCAACGCCATCTTCACCCACCTCACCTACACCACCACCGAAGGTTGGAATCGTGAGTACAATCAAGTTTCCTATATTTAGAGGCATAGGGAATGAGAAACCAAACCAATTATGGTTCATGGTAAAGGAAGTATGGGAAGCCCAAGGCATTATGGATGATAACATCAGAAAGGCTACTATGGTGAGCATGCTGCAGGATTGCACGTTGACGTGGTATATAAAGTACTCTAGTAATCACGCGAATGTAGGAATAGTGGCAATCCTAGATGCATTGAACAAAGTATTTAGCTGGCCAAAATCAGAGACGTAGTCAATCATCAAGTTCAAGGAGATAATGATGTTACCTGGTGAAACCCCGTGGGACCTGGATCAGAGATTTAAGATTACAATCCCTGAGGCTAACATGACGTTGACGGATGCGCAACACTATGCGTGGTTTGTGGCATCTTTGACACCACATCTGAGGACAACACTATCATAGCAAAAGATCTCAACCCAAGCTAAATCATTAGAGACAGCAATGAGGTTGCATGAAACCCCAATACAAGATCTAGGGTTGGGATTTCAGAAAATCCACGCACAACTACAAAACCTATGCCTAGAGATGCAAAGTTTGAAATAGGATAAGGCGCCCTGATCAAAGGCGCGCACAGAGGTGTGGTGCATGATAAGGATCATTGTTCGATATTCACGAACTATTTGGTAGGGGGACCAATGCCATTGTGACCAAAGGCACAAGTGAGGCCATGCACATTGCTCGCACTCTGGCGCGTGATCTGCCAGGTGGGAGGAAAGTACACCACAAAATTGTCATCTATTACATAAACTTATACAACCCCCTTAGTAGCTATTTTGCAATTTTTGTAGATCGATGGGCGATGATGAAAAAAATTGTTGAAGTTATGAATTGATGATGGATCAGACACCTACTTACAGGATGCAGACTGAAGCGCGAGGATAGGATTTGGCTACAGCAATAGCACGGGGCAGATTCTAGGGACGCGGATGGGGATGAGGAGGAATGGGACCCAGACGAGGCCGACGACAATTAATCTGCTACAATGTTGGATGACCTAGGCACTATGTGTGTGATTGCATGAATCGAATGAGAACATGTTTCCCATACTATTACCAATTTGATCACAGTAGACTGCCCCACACTAATTGCACAGATGCAGAAAAAAGGGGTGCTTTAGCCTACTCCCACTCAAAATGTCTGAATGATGAAGGTTGAACTGTGTGAGGAGGATCCTAATGTGAACATCATGCTCAGAAGTGGTGCAAATATAGGAGAATATAAGGGGAATAAACTTAAGGAGGATGCATGGGTTCGTAAGGCCCCTACAAAGAAACCTGAATTTTATTTGGAGCATGCAAAGGAAACATTTGTGGAAGCTAGGAAGCGCTTCGTGGAGGTTTTCACTTCTGGTAGCAAGGATCAAGTTGAGTCGGAGATGGATACTTCTATGCTAACTATCTTTTAAGATACATGAATGGAGCTACCATGGGACACTAAAGTAGTGAAGGGATTGCAAGAGTTGATAACTAGGTGCGTAGGGTCAGGCAAACCATGCATCGTCCGAAAACTAGGCAAACATGCTTTGTGCACTGAGCGGGAAATGTAGTTGATTGCCCAGATTGGGGAGCATGAGATGGATCAGCTCATTCTGTATTTGCGATCAGATGTTAATGTCCTACTTAAACGACCCTGGGAGCGCATCTGTAGGCCCGCACTACAATGGTGTCTTATCCAATTACAGATGGTAAACCAACAAAGGATCCTACCTATGGGGAGACTGTAAGGAGTTACACTGGAAACCGAAGGTGCAAGCACACAGACCAATTTTGAGGTAATAGAAATTGTGGATGATAGTAATCCTTACCCTGCATTATTAACGATAGATTGGGCCATGGACATGAATGGGGTCATCAACCTAAAGAGATGAAAAATGATATTTGAGAAAAAGTCTCTCCGCATAGTGGTCCCACTAGACCTAGCTAAAGGGGTGTGCTACACTGAGCCTTTGCGCAATGAGGACAGTGAAGATGAATTGGACTGCATCTACTAGATCATAGCACAGGATTAGGACCGGGTGAACTCGACAGCAGGCAGGAGAATCTCATGGGAAAATGACAGTTCCTGCACATCAGACCCAGATGAAGAGATCGAGTGATGACATAACCGATTGCACGAGGTCAGAATGATAAATTGTAATATGATGGTTAGATCACTACGCTGCATAACAATAGAAGCAAGGGAGTTACCAATTGATGCAATGCACATGGAGAAATTAGTATATCACTTCGAAATCTCAATTCCGGAGCAAAAACAGTAGGGTGCGGAAATGGAGGCACTGTGCGAAATAACTGCACAAGGGTGAAGGACATGCCAATAGACTAAGAGAACGTGGCACAAACGTAGAAGGAAGGTGCACGTATGCATTGGAGGAAAAAGTAGGGGGAGCATCTGTTCGTAGTGTAGGATACAGGTGTATATGGTGCACGCACCGAGCCAGCTAAGAATCAAGAATCCAAATTCGTGACAATGATGCATTCTGCCAGCTGATCGCAACAAAGCCACTACGAAAGCCAGGGGGAGCAGAAATAACATCCATATGATAAGATGACCCAATAATAATCTATGGATACCAGGGGTTCAGTGGGCCTATAAACTCAATAGAAAAAGGAGGGGGATGAAGGTGATGGAAGTAACTACTTAGACCATAAAATCTACAGTTCATGAGGTCCTAGGCAAAGAAATTTGGTGGTTGCAGGAAGCCATTCAGCAAGGCAGTAGCAGGCTTCAAGAATCGAGGAAGAATGGACATGACTAAAGAGGAAAAGCATGATGTTGGATGAATATATCAGCAAAATAAAAGCCAGCGTCGCACAAGCAGGTAGCGTGAATCTGCAAATAAGGGAAATAGGCCAGGTTAGGTCTAGCTTGGTACTAAAACAAGCTGCGACCCTACTATCATGGTTGTGACCACACCAACTAAGGACTGTACCATATACAGCAGCGCCGATGGGATAATGGATATGAAGGCACCCAAAAGGTGCCCACAGCTTGGGCTAGTAGGGAAGTGGAAATCTCACACCTAAGGTGCAACCACCGACTAGCTATAAAAAGCACAATCTCAATGCCCCTTGTAGTTGAAAGGAGGCACGAGACTATAAACAAATCTACAGGAGGCTTGCACAGTAAGAGGGTTCCATGTAGGGCCAATCAGCCAGCAAGATTCAGTCACACCAAATGGGTTGCACTTCCACATCAACGGGCTTGGAGGTGATCATTGCCATCACTACTCATGATAAGAAGCTCGAGTTACGGTAGAGAGGAGCAGGTGGAATGTCATTAAGACTAGAGCCACAAGCTAGATACGAAAAGATATGTCACCTAGAAAATATTAATGAATTGAAAAAGTAGGGAAGGGTTCCATTCAAATTTACGCATTCATCTAAACACCCTTGGACAACACAGGTATATTTGATATTTGAGCTGATACATAACACTTAACATCCAACTACTAGGCCTCCAATGAGTACCATAACTAGAGGCCAAGCACGATTCATGGAAGAGCTGTATCTGATATCGGACGAACTAGAAGAAGTGGTTGCCGCCCCCAAATTTCCAAAGTCCCCACACACACCGTGACCCTGAAAAGGAAAGCAGACTATGGGACTCGTGCGGACATCACCCACGATTCAGTAACTTATCAATGGCCAAAAAGGGAAAACAAATCACCACTGAAATGGATGAGGACGAGGAAGATTTATAGACCTTGATCGCTCAGATTTAAGCACCGGATGAGGAAGAAGAGGATGCTTTCCAAATACCTTCACTACCACCATATATCTCTCCATGGAATGGGATGGCCAAGATACCGAAGGACCTGGACGTTGCGAAGAGTATGCTTCAAACCCGCCTTCTTCTGGATGAAATAAGGTTTGACGATCTGCCGCTGGGCCGAATACTGAGTATAAAGTTCAAATATTGGGATCTCACAGACATCGAGAAGTTTCCGCAATTGATCGAAGACAAATTATTGCCATGGAAGTCGTTACGAGGTGTGGAGAAGGCGATATTACTCAATCTAAGGTGGATACCCCACTATCACCACGTCGCCATCACCATTTTTATGATCCAGCAATTGCTATGTCTTGTACATGATGTGTATCTCTAGCCGGAGGAGTCGATTCCCATCATGAACAATTTAGTACACGGGATTTCCCACCTACCTATTAAAGGGAATGACCCCACATACATAGTCGAAACAAGTAGTGATGTGGGTCTCGCAGAAGCAATGGAAGCTAAATACAAGCTAGAAAAGTGAAAGTGTAGGTATGCCATAGCAAGCATCAAATATCAAGGGGTGTGTGTCACCACCCCGCTACTGGCTAGTAAACTCATGAGGAAATGTTGTACAAATGAGGTGCCATCGCCTGTCATTGCGCTTGTGGAGAAATGTGTAGAAGAGGTTCAATTCAACTAGGCGTAGTTTCTATGCAATGAATTTTTGACGAAATGTAAGGAAACCTAAGAGAAAGGTAAGACCTTCCATTATGGATGGTTGCTACTATCAATCTTTCTGGTTTCTATAGAATTACTGCAGGGTAGCCAATTTCCTAGCATTGAGAAGAACCTACCTGAAGTAGTGCGGTATAACTCACTCTGGGCTACAAAGGACGTCATGAGGGTTCCTAAGATCAAAGTATTCTAGATATTCATGGAGGCAAGTATCTGGACATGGATCACTTGCAGACCAATGTTGTCCCCAACAATATATAACAATTTGCAAAGCATGACCAAGTTCAAAGCAGACATGCATAACCTATATATCCGTGCATGGAAGGATCCACAAAAAACATGGGTAAAGCTTCTGTTCATCGCAACAGACGATGCAATTTACGAAGTACTAGCAACATGGCCTCCAGAGTGGCACGCCCTGGATGTGGCCACATTATAAATTATGGTAGAACAACAATGAAAGAAGGAAATCCAGCTGCGACTCACTAAACTGGTGGAAAATACACGTTAGGGACAAAAGGCAGCTTTTCAGCAAGAGGCGATCAAGGAAGTAACCACCGAGGATACCAGGGGAGATCAGGAAGTGTCTTCGAAACAGGACATGTAGAGGGAAACAAAGACCCAGGAACACATGGACCTTCCCACAAAATCACCCCAAGTTAAGAGGCCGAACATCAAGGAATCACCACATGCACAGAAAAAGTAAAAAACAGCTAAGATCTTGGAGAAAGACTTTTTGGACAGTCGTGAACTGGCGCGGGATGTCACTACAGGTGCTCTAAACAAATTGATGACAAAGCAAATAAATGTGTTGGGGTAGCTTAGGGCATAGTTGTATGCGTTATGGGTGAGAACCCCATGACGGATGCTTCCGACCCTCGCAGAAGGTATAACCGCAGCGGAGCAAATGGTGCACGCCTCCACTATGCACACTTTACTATTATGAGAAGGCGCCATCATACCAAAAGTTGAAGGTGACATGAGGGGTTGGGGGCTAAATTTGGCCACTCTCCCTAGAGAAACCCTATACCAACTGCAAGATGGGGCAACCACGGAGCTTCGTGCCAGGGAAGCTTGTGCCCTCCAAATCTTAATGGAGCACAAGACAAATTTGGACAAGGTTAGTCTACAGCTTGATGACTTGGTCGCATGCGGCAAGGAGTTGGAAAAGGTCATGGCGAAGGTTTGTAGCATTGTACGAGAGTTTCCTGTGCTAGCAAAACTTCCAGTAGTCGACGAGATTGATCACATGGTCGTAATATTTCGTACGACCCAAGAGGAAGCAGCAAAAGCTCAATGGGAATTAAACTTATAAATTGTGGAACTGAGGATGAAGGTGTAGCCACCTACACCTCCAGAAGTTCGGGACTAGTGCCATGGAGAAATTCAAGTAGCATTGGATGTAATAGGGAACGTTGTCTAAGCTTTCTTGGGATTGTTGGATCAATCCCTCATTACAGTCACATCCTTTTTGGAAGAACCAATGCTACAACAGGTAGAGGCAGAAACGCGGGAGTTACAACAGGCTTATGACCAAGTCTGGGGGACTACACAAATGGTTTCCATGATGTAGAAGTTGGCCAAAATGAGGGAGACCCAGGTTTTCAATGTACGAGTTGACGTCGCGGGACAAAAGGAAGTTGTGCTTAAACAATGCATACAACCTTATCTTGATGAGGCATTCGTGGCCTACACCAACATTTAGGAGAAGTTAGCACACATGCAAGTAGTATATGAACGTGGACAAACACCTAAAATGGATTCGTCAGTGGTTCACATACAACGGGTGCAGTAGATGGCCGAAGAATTTGTTGTGAGCATAAGCGAAGAACAAAAGTTGATGAATGACCTCCGCGCGAAGATTTCTGCACTAGCCGAGTGACTCGGGATGAGTCACAATGATTTTGTTGGGGGCATGTTGGGTAGCGGAGGCCCCACATAATGGTTTTCTAACTTTAAGCCCACAATTTTGGGTAACAGTATGGTAAATGCTCCGCGAGGTGCGCAGAGCACAAATTTGAAGGAGTCAAGTCAAAGGGTTGTCTGCCCTAAAATAAGTTATTAAAATAAAAAGTTAGTCGACCTGCCCATGGTCCGCAGACCATTCGAATGTATAAATAGAGGAAGGATCTAAGGATAGAAGTCAGTTTTTGTTTTGATCTTGAATGTTTTATCACGAATCTATCTGTTTTTTATGTTATGAATCTATACATATTTATGATTGCACACACTGGGTATTATTGTTAAATGTTTGCTTAAAGACAGTAAGAATTAGGATAGATCTATAATAAACTAATAATAACAAGAGCGCGATGGTGTTCATATAAGGAGAGGCCCGATAGTCGTGCAAAGTAGTGCAATGGCACAGATCAGTTCGCGACCCCATCTAGACGACATCAAGACATCCCAAGGGTGTGGAAACCTGGTTCGAACACCCTCCCCTGCTACCTCAGGTGAGACTTGAGTCCGCGCTCCATGGGCTGTTACCAAAAGGGCTGGTACCACAAGATTTCTTTGGCTAACAACTCTTTTGAACCTGGGTCAGGCCCCAATAGGCAACAGTAATCATCCATGCATTGGATATGTGGAGGTGCTATCTTCTTAATAGGAGGTTCATATTGATGAGCGATCACAGTGGATTGAGGTATCCATTTCACCAATAGAATTTGAATGCCAAATAAGCTAGATGGTTGGCCATGCGTAGTGAGTTGAAAAGGGTTGTAGATGCTTTTAGCAGGAGATTATAGGTGAATCACATAGTGAATATGAGCTCTTATGGGATAGATCTACATGATTGGATCTTATAGGTAATACAATAGGATGATAGGTACATGGAGCTTATGCATAAGTTATATGGGGGTACAAGTGATCGAGATGTGGAATATTGTCTTACAACATATGGTTTGGTTAGATTTAGGGACAAGATGTATGTGTCGAATGGCAGTGAGATATAGAAGACTATATTTTGTATTTTTATGTGAAGCCATATTTAGATAACCCAACATACTATAAGACATTGGTAGTAGTGAAGAAGTTTTATCATTGCCCAAATCTGAAAAAGGAAGTGGTAGAGCTTGTGCCTAGATGCTTAGACTGCCAATAGGTCAAAGCATAACAAGAATATATATTGACTACTAAAATTGATTCTGATTCCAGAGTAGAAAAGGGAGTCCATTTTCATGGATTTCATCACAGATTTACTGAGGAAATCTAGAAAACATGATTCCATCATGTATGTGATGGATAGGTTGACTAAGTTAGTGCACTTCATTCCAATGAAGTCTACTTATTCAGCTAGTGATGTGGCATAGGCATTCATCAAAGATTTAGTGAGGTGGCATTATTTTCTAAGGAAAATTATGTTAGACATGGATTTTTAGTTCAGTTCTAAGTTTTGGAAGGAGTTGTTTGTTGGTTTGGGTACAAAGTTGACCTTCAACATAGCTCACCATATGCAAATAGATGGTTAGAGAGAGAGGATAAATATGATATTGGAGGACATGTTGAGGATGTATGTGATGTATTAGTAAAGGATATAGGAGGAGTACCTTCCATTGGTTGAGTTTACTTACAACAATGGGTATCAATATTCAGTCAAGATAAGTCTATTTGAGGCACTATATGGGAGGTGTTGTAATACTCCCATCATTTTTAGTGATCTAGTGAATAAGTTGTTGATAGGAGTAGATGTGTTGGCAGAGATGGAATAGGAAATTAAGGTAATAAAAAGGAATCTAAAGGAAGCACACGACATGCAAAAATGCTATGTAGATTAGAACAAGTTCTTTAAGGATTTATAGGTTGGGGAACATGTGTACTTACGCATCACGACCAAGAATATATCCTTAAGGATTAGATCATGTCACAAGATAACACCTCAATTTTTTAGACCTTTCAAGATTCTTGAAAGGATTGGACAAGTGGCCTATCAACTTGCACTGCATCCAATAGTGAAAGTCCATGATATTTTCCATGTGTCATTAATTAAGAAGTATGTTAGAGATGTTGATCATATTATTTATTGGTCTTTATTGCAGGTGGAGATAGATGGATAATTGTAGCTAGAACCTCATTGTATATTGTAGAGAAATATGTTCATGCTTTAGAACCGAGCAATCGGGCAGGTCAAAGTGCAGCGCAAGTAGTTTGGGCCCGATGAATTTCCATAGGGGATGGTAGATCATATGCAAGCTATGTATCCTTATGTATTCACTAGTTGAGTGAATGTTTCTTGTATATGTTTTGGTGTCATGTTTTTTTATATGTACATATGTATATGGATGTAAATACCACCATGAGTTGTGCTATAAAACTCAAATAAGAAGTATAGGTGTCATGTTGTTATGGTTATCATGTTGTTAAGTTTTTCATGTTGCCTTGCTTCTCCATAGGCCGATTATTATAAATATTGTATTGAGCTAAGTCATAAAGCTCCATGGGAAGTATGTTTTTCTTTCAATGGTTTTTTTGGTTATAGGGGTCATTGAACACTGAGGATAGTGTTCCCCAATGGGGAGGGTTCTATAACAACCCAGGTATAAAATTCCATGTAATAAAGTTAATAAAGGAAAAAATAATAACCAAGGTCACGGGACATATACTCCAATTTAAATGTTGGGAAAAGAATCCTAGAGTAAGTGTTCATTTGGTTTATTATGGCTAAGGAAACTGGAAAAGGCAATGGAAAAGGATTTTGAAAGGCATGAGCATTAATTGATATTTTATTTATGAAAATAATGGAAATTAGGAGAAACGGAAGGTGAAAGGTCATAGGCTTCATGTGAGGAGGAAAATAGAGGAAAATAATTGAAAATTGATGAAAATAGATGCCTCATTAATAAAACGGATTCTGGGATCAGTATGTACCTTTTGTTAGTTTAGTTTTGGAGTTCTCCTCTCTTCTCTCTCTCAATCTCTTAGACACTTAGAGAATTCTTGGAGCACTCTAGCATTGGATTGTTAGAAAATTATATATTACAGAGCAATGGAACACATAGAAAATTGCATAAATATAAACACATAAAACACATAAAACTAGAGAGACATAGATATACGTGGTTCACCCAGTTTGGGCTACGTCGACCCTGAACAGCCAGTCCTTCATTTCTATTATCCAGAAAAATGAAGAGACACAACCTACAACAGAGCTGCTGTAATATCCTATGTTTTCTCTCATAGTCTCATCTCTCTGTTTCTCATTTTAAGAATACACATCTATTACACAACCTCAATACAATGCCCTCATACGAAGAGAGGGGTTTCCTTCTAGGGCAAAAAACCCTAAACTGAAAATAAGTTCTACCGTCAGATCATCCGCCTAATGAACGACCCAGATTGAGTAGAAATTACTATACTTTTACAAGGCAATTTTACAACTATTTTTAGCTTCAAGGGCGCTGCCCCCGAAACCCCCGTTCGGGGACCGCTAGCCCTCGGACCCCCTAACCGGGGCGCATTGCCCCCCCCACACCCCCCTGCATGGACAGGTGTACAAAATTCCTGGGGTATACATCTGGCTGAAAAAAATACCTTTAAATAATCATGCTCCACACCCAACAATCTCCCACTTGGAGAATGATTGTAGCAACTCCATTGCTGTTTCATTTGTTGGACACATAATCCTCTTTGGACCTGGTGATTTCTCATCTTCATCATCATCCTTGAAGACCAATTGAAACTGAGCATATTCTCAGTTTCTCCCTTGTTACAACTTTTGTTAGCATATTTCAAGGATTCTGGCTAGTGTGTATCTTTTCCAGCTTCAACTCTCCATCTTCCAACACTAATTGTATGAAATGGTACTTGAGATGTATGTTTTTAGTCTTGGACTGAAATGTTGAGTTCTTTGCGAGATGAATGGCACTTTGGCTATCGTTGTATAACACGCCCATATCATGCTCCTTACCCAATTCACCCATAAACCTTTGTTGAAAAAAACCAAATCATTTCTTTACTAGCCTCTGTAGCAGCACCATACTCTACTTCTGTTGTTGAAAGTGCAACAACACTTTGGATTTTTTAAACCCAACTCATAGTTGTTCCACCTACAATAAATACATATCATGTAGTGCTCCTCCTGTTATCTATGTCGCCTGCCATATCTGCATCAACATATCCCAGTAGAGAAATGTTTGAACCACCAAAGCATAATGCTTGATTTGTGGTACCTTTCAAATATCTGAGAATCCATTTCACTGCCACCCAATTTTCCTTTCTTGGATTGTTCATGTACCTGCTTACAACTCCCACTGCATGTGAAATATCATGCCTTGTGCAGACCATTGCATACAGTAAGCTTCCAACTGCTGATGCATATGTAACTTTAGAAATATACTCCATGTCTTCTTGGGTCTTTAAGCACATTTCCTTACTAAGTTTTAAATGGCTAGCAAAAGGTGTACTAAGTGGTTTTGCATTGTGCATATTAAATCTTTTCAACACATTTTGTATGTACTCGTTCTGACACAATGTTAATTTGCGATTTTTCTTGTCTTTAGTTATTATCATACCAATGATTTGTTTTGCAGCACCCAAATCCTTCATTGCAAATGAATTTTCCAATTTTCTTTTGAACACATTTATTTCCTGCATGATAGACCCTGCAACAAGCATGTCATCTACATACAATAACAATATAATATAGCTGCCATCATTTTGTTTTTCAGATAAACACAATGATGAGAGTGACATCTACTATAACCTTGTTCATACATAAACTTGTCAAATTTTAGATACCACTGCCTTGGAGCCTGTTTTAAGCCATACAAACTCTTCTTCAACCTGTACACTAGTTTCTCCTTCCCTTTCACCTCATATCCTTGTGGCTGCTGCATATATATCTCTTCCTCCAAATCCCCATGCAGAAAGGTTGTCTTTACATCTAACTGCTTAAGATGCAAATCTTCAACTACTACTAGATTTAAAATAGTTCTTTTTTTCCTCCATCTTCTTCCTTCACCTTGTAAAGCCATTTATTCCGCAATTTAGTTTTACCTGCAGGAAACCTGGCTAAGTCTCAAGCTTGGTTATGCATTAAGGAGTCCATCTCTTCTTCCATGGCTAGCTTCCACTTCTTCCTGCTTTCAACCTGCATTGTTTCTTCATAACATTCGAGTTCACCAGAATCAATCAACAATAAATAATATAATGAAGGAGAGTATCGTTCAGTGGGTATACTTATCTTGGTAGATCTTCTAACACCACTTTCAGGGGTTTGGGGTGCCTGTTGCTGTTGTGGAGGTAGTTGTTATTGTGGCTATTGTTTATTATTATTTTCACGCACCTTTACTTTTTGAGTGATCTCATCAAGAACTGTGTATTCCTTGTTTTCTTTTTCCTGTTTCCTTTCCTGCAATTGATTCTTATAAAAGACATTTTCAATGAAGATTAGATCTCTGCTCCTAATTATTTTGTGATTTTCATAATCATATAAGTGATAACCAAAATCATTAACACCATATTCAATAAAGGTACATTTCTTTGATTTTGTCTCAAGATTTGTTCTATTTTCTTTATTAATATGGACAAAGGCCTTACAATCAAAAGGCTTTAAAAAAGAGTAGTTTACCTTTTTACCTATCGATGCTTACTCTGAAACACCACCATCCAAGGAACTTGAAGGCCCTCTATTTATTAGATAAATAGTAGTATCCATAGCATCTGCCCAAAATTGTAAAGGTAATCCTACATGCAATCTCATGCACCTTGCACGCTCCATGATTGTTCTATTCATCCTTTTTGACACACCATTTTCTTGTGGTGTTCTTGGAACTATCTTCTCTCTGTAAATTCCATGCTCTGAACAATACCTATCAAACTCTTTTCCGCAATATTCACCCCCATTGTTTGATCTGGGACACTTAAATTTCTTTCCCATATCAATCTCAACCAAAGCTTTCCATTTCTTGAAAGTATCAAATACATCAGATTTATTCTTAAAACAATAAATCCAAGTTTTTCTAGTTGCATCATCAATAAAAGTAACATAATAATGAGAGCCACCGAGAGATGATACCTGAGTAGGTCCCCATACATCTATATGCACAAGCTCTAATTTTTCACTCTTCTTTTCTTTCCCAACTCTGAGAAATCTGACTCTCTTCTATTTTCCATAAATTCAATTCTCACATAAGTCAAAATCAACATTCCTCAAACCTGGCAACAAATTCCTTGAGTTAAGAATCTTCATGCCCTTTTCACTCATGCGTCCGAACCTATGATGCCATAATGTTGCATCTTCTCCTTTGGAAGTTAAAGCATTAACAGAGTTAGAAATACCATTCCAGAAATCCAATGTACCAACCTTTTCGCCTTTTTCTATTACCAGGGCTCCTTTGGTGACCTTCCAAACTTTATCTCTGAAAGTTGTCACACAACCTTCACCGCCTAACTGCCCTGTTGAAATCAATTTTTTCTTCAAATCTGAAACATGCCTTACCTTCTTTAGTAGCCATTGGTTTCCATTTCGTCGTTTTATAAGAACCTTAACCATTTCGACAATTTTACAGGGTTTATCATCACCCAAATGGACTTGTCCAAAATCTCCTTGAACATAGTCGTCAAAATATTTCTTATCAGGTGTGGCATGGAATGAGGCCTCTGAATCTACCACCCAAGAATCAGTAATATTTTTGAAAGAAATAATCAAAGAATCTTGTAACACCTCACCTATCACATTCACTTCATGATTGTTTTCTTGTTGTGCATCTCCTTCTTTTCCCTTCTGAGATCTACAGTCTTTCTTTAGGTGTCCTTTCTTTCCAGCATTTCCAACACACTATCCCCGATCTAGACTTGGATCTGCCTTTCCTTTATTAACTATGATATCCTGAGCTCTTTCCTCTTTTCATTTTTCTTCCTCTAAACTCTACACTTAAAGCATTACCCGATGTCTCACCGGATCTTTTCTGTCGCATTTCCTCACTAAGGATAGCACCAACAACATCATCAAAAGTTAAAGTACTAGATCCAAAAACACAGTTACTAATTGCCATTACTAAACCATTCCAACTTTCTAGCAATGAGCAGAAGAATAACAGATCTCTAACTTCATCATCAAAGTTTATCGTTATAGAACTTAAGTGACTTGTAACAGTATTAAAATCATTTAAATGGTCTCAAATAGATCCACCTTCTGAGATGTTCATATTAAATAACCGTTTCATAAGAAATACCTTGTTTAAGGCCGAGTGTTTTTTATATAGTTTCGCCAATGACTTAACCAAACCCTCTGTCATTGTTTCCTTCGAAATGTTGAGGGTGACTGACGTTGCGAGGAAGAACCGTACTGTTTCGAGTGCCTTTATATCGAGAAGGTTCCATTCTTCATCTGTCATACTCGTCGGTATCTTTGTTTTTCCACCAAATGGTAGGTACAAGTTTTTCTGATACAGGTAATCTTCCATCTGCATATTCCACAGTGAGAAGTTTTGGCCCTTAAATTTCTCAACCTTAAGTTTACCATCTTCTTCCATTGCTCCCACTCGAATGAGGAACCCTTCTTTCCTGTGAGTTTATTGGCCAAATAGACCTTCAACTCTAATACCAATTGTTAGAAAATTATATATTACAGAGCAATGGAACACAGAATATTTCATAAATATAAACACACAAAACACATAAAACCAGAGAGACACAGATATAGGTGGTTCACCCAGTTTGGGCTACGTCCACCCTGAACAGCCAGTCCTTCCTTTCTATAATCCAGCAAAATAAAGAGACACAACCTACAACAGATCCACTGTAATATCCTCTGTTTTCTCTCACAGTTGGTATCAGAGAAAGGAAGAGTAGGATCTAGAAACTATAACATTATTATTTGTAGGAATCAATTTACATGCGTGGTTTCCTTGATAGTTTTGGGCATGCATGGTAAATGCCTTTCTGTATTTGGTTCTCTTGTTGTCATTGGCATAGGTTTCTCGAGGTGTGACAATGTTCTTCAGCCTTACCTTTCCATTTCTAGATAGCCATGGTGTGATGGGTTCTCTTGTATTTGGTTGACCTGGATTTTTGGATGGTTTCGAAACTGGGTGAGGTGGTCTCTCAAACAAATACCGAAGAGGTATTGTGGTAAAGTAGGATTTTTGTGTGTCTCGGTGGGCGTAGAAATAATATACGATTGTATGGTGGAATGTACAGTAAGTCTTAGAGGCATGTGCCCTCGGTTAGCCCTAGGAATCGTTGGCTAGTAAATGGCAGGATATATGGTAAATCTTGGAGGGTGGAATCTTGACTAGGCCTAAGAATCCTCGACCATTGTATGGTGAGATATATGGTAAAGCCTAGAGACTAGGAGATAGTAAAATTCTTCATAGTGTTGGTGGAGAAATCCAATGGAATACATGCTTGTTTAGGGCCTAGTGATCTGGTGGGAATTGAAGTAAAGGTTAATGAAATATGGCTTGCATTTGGTTTTGAGTCTCACATTCATGCTTGGAATATGGCACATGGGTGATTGGATGAAATAAATATTTTTTTCAACCTATCTACGGTTAGGTGGTTCATGGAAGTCCAATCATTTGTTGGATCTTGCATTCATAATAATAGCTTCTTCTCTTTGGCATTTCATGTTTAAATGTACTAGCTTATATGTGGATTTTAAGGCTCTTATATCCATGTTATTTTTTTTTGTTATGAGTATGCTTTGTGACAAAATTGATTTATGTATATCATCATGTTTTGATTTAGAAATGAATGTACAATGAATATATGACCTAATAGATGATAACGCATCTCTTTTGATAAACTAACAATTCTTCTTTACAAATATCAGATAAGTATGAGACCCCTATGCTCAAATATATTTTCATGACTTCTAGAATGCATATTTGTGACATGTTTTACCAAATGCCTTTCATGGCTAGTAGGGGTACAATCAAGTCATTGATTAAAATATTTTCATTAGTAACTTTGTCTCAATGTTCTTAATCTTTTCTTAAGTTTTTGTGAAGTTTTGGGTAGTGGCCTAAGTCTTGGCCTTGAAACAATGCCACAAAATTTAGGGTTGCTAGCTCAAACCTAGTTGAAAACATCCTCGGTTGCATGAATGCATTATTGTGGGAGTTACTAGAAAGTCTCATTTTCTGGCATGTCTTTTCATGGGAGGAACTAAGGGTCTAGGACAATAAAATGTCAAGTTGTCTGAGGGGTTCGTTACCTGGAAGGGTTGGGTGG
>APFE030351987.1:0-61759 GCA_000404065.3 Pinus taeda
AAAAATGTTTTATTTATTTACCATACTTCTCATTTATTTATATTTTTATTAATCTACCATACCTCTTTTATAAATATGGTATTTGGGCCATAGGATTCACTTAAATAAAACCTATTCTTGAAAATCGGCGAATGGATTCACTTAAATAAAACCTATTCTTGAAAATGGGCGAATGGAAGGTTGTAACTCCTAATTTCAAGGGCTAAATTTACCTTTTTTACCCTCTCCCTTAATAAAAGGTGGGCTATTTGAGGTGATTTGTAAAAATGTACTATGATACAAAATATTCTCCCACTAAAAATTTAAAACCCCTTAAGTTCGCCAAAGGGCGAACATTCGCCCCTAAAATTTTCTATGCAAGTTTTAATTTATGTTTATACTGCCAAGTGTGATTTAATGTACAACACATGAATTCCTATTTGAGTGAAAGTGGATCCATAGTGTGAAGTAGTTAGAATTATTTTCCTACATCTGATTTTGGATTGGTTTCCCCGCCTGGTCCAAGTAGGAGAAATAACCCTGCACCAATGCACATTGGTGTGCTATTCATTTCTTGTAGTTTTTATTGATTCAGTTTTCCCCGCCTGGTCCAAGCAAGAGAAATAAACCTACACCAGTGCATGTTGGTGTGCTATTCATTTCCTACAGTTTTGTTTTGTTTGATTTTCCCTGCCTGGTCCAAGCAGGAGAAATAACCCTGCACCAGTGCACGTTGGTCTACTATTCACTTTCTGTAGTTCTGTTTGATTTGGTTTCCCCGCTTGGTCCAAGCAAGAGAAATGAACCTACACTAGTGCATGTTGGTGTGATGTAACAAGCATTTTCTAGTTTACTTCCAGCAGTTCTCTTACTTTCATTAATGCTTCATGACAGGACAAATTATAAGGACTGTTTCTTTATCTCTGCACTCTATTAGAATTATAAACATTCATTTTTATGTGTGCAATTTGATGTCACAACACTTGCAGTAGTTAAGCTCTTATTTCAAGAATTAAATGCTAAGTGTAAGAAGCTCTGATTTGGTGCAATAACTAGTTTCTTGCCATGGGATCTGTGTGCTTTGAACTTGAGAAAGTTCAAGCCCTTACACGAAGGAAAACACTTCTAGTACAAACACCATTTATACCCTCTGCATAAACTTTTGTTCTTGCACAAGTGCAAGATAGATTAGTGCAAGAAGGAAATCTCTATATAAGCAGGTTTCAAGGGCCCATCTGTTGAGACTTCTAAGTGTCTCTGCTCAAGAAAAACACACACTGAATACTTAATCAATAGTTAGCTATAGTGATTGCTCCTTTATTTTTAAATCTCTTTTGCAAATACATTCTTCCTTCTTCCAGTCTAGATTATTTTGATCCTTTTTCTTCCTTTAGTTTGATTCTGCAACCTTTCCTTTAAAGAAAGTGGGGATTGACATTATAAATATTCATACCATCTTTGGCATTGCCTATGCTTCGTCTCTAAGTTTACGAATCCCCCGAGTTGACAATTAAGTGTTGAGGAGTTTGCTTAAGTGCAATTCCTGCACCCAACAAGGATAATGTGCACCTTGCATCCCTTCTTGATATGGTTGAGGTCCTTGAGGTCTCCTTTGGTTAATGAAGCACAATTATTCTGACTCACTCTGTACTCCTCCCTAGTATACAACCTATAGGCCTGGAAGGTAGGGACATTTTTTGGTTTCATGATTCTCTTCATGGAATAAGCAGACTTCTATGACATTTAGTGGGCATTGATTCCTAGGATTCCTTTTAGTACACCTAGGGTAGAAAATATCTAGTTCCCTTTATGCTTCCTCCTATTTTCCTTTGATTTTCATAGTACCCATTTGCAGGTAAAAGGTATACAACATTTCACTCTTGAAATCCTCCAACGTATTCCCTATATCATGCTTGATGGATGTTTTGGAGGGAGAGGAACTAACCAAGCTTTGGCTTGACCTACCCTTTTTCCTAACAACCCTAGAGTGATTATTGAATACAGATTTGATCTCATCATAAGGAAATTGATAGATATCTCCTCAAGGTGGCATGTTTATGGTTTCCATCACATCTTCCGTGATCCCTTGAAGAAGAACTAACTTGAGTGACTCGAGATCAAGACTGTTGCTGACCCTTCTATAATTGAGTTGAAATATTTCTTCATTTTCCTCTAGAGAATCATCAGTTCCAAGAGTCATCCTAAAAATCTCCTCCTTTGTTTATTTCAACCTACAATAGTCTCCATATTTATCATTGAAGTCTTGTTTGGTTTGGTCCCAAGTAGTGATGTTTCCTCTAAGTGGACCTATAAACCAACATAAATGTTGCATATTTAAGGGTAGAAGGAAATAACTTCAGATTCTTCTCATTAGAGGCATAGTCATAGGTCCTATAGACAACAACAAACTCAAACATTAAGGTGTCAAGATCCTCATAGGTCAAGCCATGGAAATCTAGAAGGGAAACTAGGCTTATATTCTTCATTTCAGCGTCCTCATTGGTTTCTCTAATGGGTAAAATATCATTGTTCTTGTTTTCAACCATGGTTTTGGTAGATGAGGTGGGTTCTTCTTCTTCCCAAATAGCTTCTTTGAAAATACCAGGTTTCTCACCTAGAGGGTCTTACAACTCCCCAATAGTCAGATAGGGAAGTTCACATCCATTGAAGAAGAATGAAGGTTTTCTTCTTGAGGGGGTGGGGGTTTTAGGTAATAATTTCCCTTGGTTATCCCTACTCCTATGAGGCACGAAAGAACGAGTTTCATTTTTATTTTTTTCATGGTTTTTTCAAAATAATAAAACTAATGAAAAAAACAAAAAAGACAATGGTTTAGTAGAAACAACACCTACTTAGACACCTCCCCGAAAATGACACCAAAAAGAGGTGAGCCCTAGTAGTGCACCAAGATTGTTGCAACTCCTAAGGGCTCCTCAACTCAAATTATCAACTTGGGTTTCGCACAAACTTAGAGGTGACAGTGCTATATGGATAGTAGGTTAGGCTCTACTGATATTACCCTCAATCATGAAATCAGATCATGATGTTCAGAGACCATTCCTCTAACTAACTATATTGAAAACTTCTTATGAGATATAATTGAACCTAATTCTAACGATGAAATTGAAAATAGCATTCATTCAAATGTAGATGCTAATTGACAATGCATGAAATAGAAAATGCTCGTCTACTGGCAGAAGTATAGCTACGCTACTTTCCACATTTAATAAAATCAATAACCTACTTGCATGTATCATTGATATACTTTACATCTTCTTGAAAATAAGGAATCTAACTTTTAACATGCTTATGAGAAAATTATTAATTCTAACTTTGTTTGATAGTGAGGAAAGGAGGAGGTTGGAGTGGTCTAAGGGCCTTCCTTAATTTTCAAATAACAATTTGGGGCCATTATTCAACTTAACTAGGTTAGAATTGAAGTGGGGAGAAAAACGGGTTGAAAAGAACACTGCTACAGGGTTACTACAGGAGATGCTACACGAGGTCCTATATTGCTACATGACCTCCTAACACCATTTCATACCTTGAGTGTAGAAATGGTGTCTTGAGGGTAGGATAAGATGGATGAAGGTAGGAGGAAGTGAATGAAGGTTGGGGGAGCACCCCAGCCAAGACTAGTACCTATAAGGGGTCTATCTTGCACCAAGGTTGATGCCCATGGTGTCCTTTATTTTTCTTAATAGAATGGTTGTGGAAACATAATCTAGGAGCATTGTAAGGTGTAAAGGAAGAATATGTAAGGGTCCAGGTGGAGATGGAAATATGTGCCCATCTCTGCATATCAACACAACCCTGCATCTAGCCAAATACATGCATCAAATGACCAATAACACAATGAGATAAACTACTTTGATCACTGAACTAACTCCTAAGTTGCAGATAATAAACATGCAAAAGGATTACAACTAACATCTATCTATTTTGAGAAAACCATAAACAAATGTTTTTGGATTGAGATTGTAAATCATTCTAATCACTCCCACAACAGAGGTGATAGGTAATCCTCCAATCACAAGTTTTCGTAGCTCAACATATACTAAAACAAGAGAAAGCCATTAAATGATTTGAAATAAGAATAAGAAATAATTATAGAAGAGGAGCTAAATCCTCTAGGTTGGGCCCAAACCCAAGGGTTTTAGTCCTCTAAAACTAGCTCAAATGAAGACCAATGGGAAAATTTTCATTAGCAGAAAATAATAGTCTCATATATCAGATGAAAGTTAAGGATAACAATTTCAAGCACTAGGATCAGTAGCTAATCTTAGATGAATAAAAAACTTTGATCCTAATGAGCCTTTCAGTTGGTATATTTATACAAAAGGGTAGTTAATGGCAACTCCCTTGAAAATAGGAGTGATTCCCTCCAAGATCTCGAAAATTGTGGATCTGGTTCTCCTGGATATTGACATGGACTCTGAGTCCCTTAGATGCTAGTGAATTCGAGCCATGAATGAGGATCTTGTGATCCTAATACATGTTAGAGTGTAAGGAGGTCAAAAAGCTCCGTAGATTCTCTCTTTGTTGTCTCCATCAAGATCCTACATAGTAAATGCCTCAAAATGCCTCTTTTTCCTACAATTTAATCACATTAGGTTTCGCAATATGACAAACACCTTTTAATATTCTTACTAAGCATATCATGACTAAAATTGTGAATTATTGTGAGAAAATGATAGTTTTAATGGCTGGAGGATAACATAATGAAGTTCAAAATATACCTATTAATGGGACCCATTAGCCAACGATGACCAGAGGATCAACTGGAATGTGCTTAGGAACCTATTTTTTTGATCTTATATAATGGTCCATTGGATCCCAAAATGTACACATACTCATTCGAAGCAGGGTTTTGAAGTGTCTTCTCCTATTATACTCTTCTTGCAAGCAACCAATATATCCATCTTAAAAAAATTATCAATGACCATAAATACATAGTCATTACCATGCTTGGTAGAAGGAATACCACACATATAATCCATGGAGACATATTCCAAAGGTTGTCTAGGAGTAGGTAGAGGAGTGTACAAGACTTGCTTCTTAATGGTTAGCTTGACGATGACATGGGAAGTGTACAATCTAATATATTTTTGAACATCCTGTAAGAGTTTTTGCCAATAAAAATACTTCTACAATACTTCCATTATTTTTTCTAGACCAAGATTTCTTATGACTTGAATGTACTGTGCCTCCCAAATCAACTTCTCCTGCTCATTTAAAGGAACACAAATGTGCCCCAGGTAGCATAATACTATTCCCTGGAGGTGGAATTCTTGTACTAACTATACATCAACATCAAGTAGGTGGTGGTGAATTCTAGATCATTTTTGTACAACTACGGTCATCCAAAATTATCGTGCACACAAGATTTGAGAATAGTGGTTTGTGCCACAATCGGGGGCCTACTAAGGCAATTTGAAAAATTATTAGTACTTCCCTTCCTATATTTATTTCTCAAATGAAATTGTTGTAGATATATGGACCATTTTTTATGGCGATCATTCTGCAATTTGCCTTATGTCTATATAAACTCAAGAGGTTGGTGATCTGTGTGGATGATCATTTCCTTCCCTATAATTTAATGCTTCCATTATTGGCAAGCTTGGATGATGAAATACATATCCTTACCATATATGGGGTATTTATGAATCGTATTGAAGAGTGTCTCACTGTGATAGGACATCGGATGCCGTTATTTGGTGAGAATTGCACCAATAGCACAAGCAAAGGCATCTGTCTTAATTTAAAATGGTTCTTGTAGGTATGGTATTATGCGTAATAGAGTAGAGAAAAGGTGGTGTTTCATCTCAATGAATTCCTTCTATTGGGACTCAAACCAAAAAGAAATTGGCTTTGTTCCACCCTTGGTAAATTGTCTCAAAGGCCAAGTGATATGAGAGAATCCCATTATGAACCGTCAATAGAAATTAGCAAGACCTAAAAAGATATGAAGCTTTATTGGAATTATCAGGGCTGGCCAATCTTGAATAGCTTGGATCTTAGCTAGATCAACATGCATGCATTACTCATTAATGATGTAGCCCAAATATTGGACCTAGCTCATACCGAAGGAGCATTTCTCCAAGTTGGTGCATAGTTTCTGTTGTCACATGGTTTGAAGGACCTTTCAAATATGTTGTAATTGATTTTCCCAACTCTTATTGAAGGTGAGGATTTCATCAATATATACAACAATGAATGAGTTGGTGAAAGGTCGTAAGATGTCATCCATCAACCTCATAAAAGTTTTAGGGGAATTTTTCAACTTCAAGGGCATGACCAACCACTCAAAAATACCCTCCTTGGATATGAAGATGGTCTTCCATACATATGTGGGTTTTATTGGAACATCTTGATAGCCAGACTTCAAATCAATATTGTTAAGTACTTTCCCACTTGATCTAGTCAAGAAGGTCATAAATCCATAGGATTAGATACCTATTCCTAACAATGGTTTTATTAAGTGTCCAATAATCAATGCAAAGTCTCTGGGTCCCATCCTTATTCTATTCGAGTACAATTTGGCTCCTACAATGTGAGGAACTTGATCAGAGTTGCCCTTTTTGTAGAAACTCCTGTATCTACAGCATGATTTCCTCCTTTTCTAGAAGAGAGCAGTGGTATATTGGAAAATTGGGTAGACGTGCTCCAAGAGTCAGATCAATCAAATCCTTGACCTAAAAGTGAAAAGGTACTGCAATGAATGAGGAGAAGATGTCCCTGAACTCTTTCACAACCTTTTCAAATTTTTTCTTCTACACAGAGGAACCATTTCTAGGGGCCATGGATGTGGTTAGGATCTTCCCCTTACTTTCATAGTGAATAAAAAAGAAAATAATTTTCTTGGTCTGGGGGATGATCTTACTACATTTTCTTAGCAGAGATCGAATAAATGGAGGTATGAGGGGCTACCTTTGGTATCTAGTATAGTTTTATGCCGAAGGTAATAATAAAAATTCAAGGTCTAGACTCATACACAACATTACGCTTCCAAAAGTATGGTTGGCCTAGTAAAACAACACAAAATTCAAGAGGAGTAACATCACACAATACCTGGTCCGTAAAGGGCTTGACATTGTAGGGAAGGTGGCACTACTAGATGATGCATAGATATCATCCTTGGTGGAGCCACCCATTGGTGTATGAATGTGGGTGTGGTATGGTCTGCAGTCCAAACCGCTTAATGACCTTTACTCAGAAGAGGCTCTTTTGGCTCCCAATATCGCAATGAGTTATAGTGGAGAACTCTTCACCCACATCTGTGAGTGGAAGAGACACTCCCCCTCCATTAGATATTTAGGCTTAATATTATGAACCTTGGTGGTGTAAAAAATGGCACTGGGTTTTGCATCAATAATTTTCTTCTTCTTGTCACTCCCCTTGTCGGATTCTAGCTTAGAGTTGGAACATGCATTTAACTCTTAAGCTTTTAGCTCAACCACTCTGCTAAGCAAGGATATGTCCAAGAAGTCCATTTCTACCTTCATATATTTTTGTAGATAGACATGGTACTTGAGTTCCAAATTCCACTTAGAATCCTTTATACCAAACATTTTTCATAGGGTATAATAATATTCATGAACTTCAGAACATATTAGTCCCTTTCATGTCATATTGTGGTCCATTTTATGTGCTTATCTTCATAGCTCCTGATAGGCTACTATTGTTTCTTGATGACATCTCAAAGAGAATTCCAAGAGGGTGCAACTAAAAGTAGTGGGTGTTCCTCCTCATCCCTTTGCCCATAGTAAGTTTCCCACCATTCCTTGACATTGGGGGGGGGGGGGGGTGGCGACTTTGAGTGCAAAAGCAATATTTTTCCTATCGAAAAAATTATGCACTGTAAAATATCCTTCCATCATATTTAACTATATATATAGATCATCTACATATATCTATCCTTCAAATATAGGAATGCCAAATTTAACTTGTAACTTAAAAGGGGAGGCACCTCCAAAGAGATTGTTGGATGAAGATGGTTCACCCACTGATACTTGCTGAAGGATATGGGAAAAATTATCCATCATCTCATTCCTTTATCGCTCGAGGGCCTCTTGGAGAAAAAAATTGAAAGGATCTCCTACTCCCTTGTCTTTATTTTCTCTCTCCATGGGAGATTGTTGGGGTCAGCGAGGTGGGCCTTTCAAGGGTTCAACTAGTTCAAGTCTCAACTCCATATCCCTAGACTCATTTTGGACATGCACAAAAAAACATAGAAAGAGTAGACTACTCTAACACCACTGGTCCATATTTATGATGGAATGAAATATAATATAGATTTTAACAAAAACATAAATATACAACAAAGAAAAACTTCAATTAATTACTAGCAACTATTAAAAAAAAATTACATGCAGGAAATAGAAAAAGTAGCTCGGGTGGTGGTAGTTATCTCTGAGAAGAGATGTGATGGTTACATGCCTTCTAAACTAAGTTTTAATGAGTCTTCGAGGAAATTTTATCATCAAGAAATAGTGGAAAACCATAAGCATCCAAAAACCTAACCCTAGGAGATGAGGTGCTAAGAGCTTGTGAGCCCCTGGGGTTAATTGGAACGTCAACTTCCCAGGATCATAACTTTGGTCTTCGATCTCCATTTGGTACACATGATAGTGAACTAGAAAGTTCTATTGGAGGAAAATAATTTTGACTACAAACATCATGATGTGAGTCTCTTGTTTTCTTCTTTCCCCCAAAAATGTCACTTAGGGCCTCAAAATGGCTCTGGAAGTTTAGGACCTAAAAAACTGCTAAAATAGGTAATTGTTTAAATGAGAAACTATGCTAGAAATTAGTAAACTAAAAGGAAAAGGTGTTGGGGGTCCAAGTGGAATAGGTGGGTGGCCACCAATATCCACCTGGATCCTAACCGAATCACTTGGGTCTTTTATCAGCCTCAGTAAATCATTAAAATCCAACCCTGTAAGTGGATACTCTTTCCTAACCATGCACCTAGCCTCATTGTCTATATAGGCATAGGGGTATGATGCCTTCTTCCACTTTAGTAGATTGGTTATATAAGACATGATGGATCTCAGTTGTAGATCCCAAATTAAGGGATTATTTTTTCACTGAGTATTGTCTTGTAAAACAAAATTAGACAAATAGATCCCACAAAATAAATTATGTTGTGTGGTGTTTAAGTTATGGTAAACTTTAGTCAAGGTATATTTGGGTTGTCTAAAATTGAAAATGGTCCATTGATCATGCATACAAATGTGATATAGTCTAGAGGGTACCCAATAAGTAGAATCTTCCACCCCCAATTAACATGTTTCTTTCTTGAGTTCTTTTTCCTTCAAATAGATATATTTCCACTTTCTGATTTGGAATTTTCCACTTATCCTCCTATTTAATGTACATAGAAAACCATTGCTACCTCATTTGTTCAATAAACTAACTATGGTTTTCCTTACTAATAATTCCTATATCAAAAAGGTTATATTTGGTTTACTGTTGAGGCATATATGTTTTCAATTGAAGGAATATATCAGTGCTCATGAGGATATCATCTAGAATGATATCAATAATCTATTCGACATCCTCTATGCATCCCTCTAAGAATGACTTAGCCCTGCATTCGAGGTTTTCTTCATGACCAATAACATCAAGTGTGATTCTTAAATTATTAAGTTTTAATTTCTTCCAGAATAATTTAGCCCTGAGGTTCTCTTTCTGTAAAATTAACTTCTTATTTTATGTTAAGAGGGTTTGATAACTAGCACTACAAAATTATAAAAGATTGGGAGCCAAAACCTTACATCTACTTTGCTTTATTTTCCTTCGCTTGAAAGTTGGCGGTGATTCCTATACAACGTTCTCTGTAATATCCACTATCTATGGAGGAGCCATCTATGGTGACCTCTGGTGTGTTGTAATATAGTCTGCTTGGTGATATGGTGTCTAGATAGTAAGAAAATAAACCAAGGTATGTTACAAGATAAGTTAGTTGGCTAAGGAAAATATTTAGACAAGGACTTGCCAAGGAGAATAAATCTAACTAAGGAAGATTACTGAGTTGCTAAGGGAGGATTGAAGAGGTGAATTTTGTGAATATTCTCTTGTGATGTTAGTTTATGACAAGTTTAAATTCTATGTCATCCTATGTTTTTACCCTTGTTGGTTTTTGAATAGGATAAACTGTAGTGTATATAGGCCACAAGCCTATAGGGAATCTTGAAGAGAAGTGATAAATTTTTGAAGGTTATAAAGGCTATAACAAACCTGTAGCCAAGCTATAATCTGGGTAGTGTAATTAATTGTTGGAATAACAAGTCTGGTAGTGAGGAAAAGGGTGCAGTGTTGGGTATAATTTGTGAGGAGGGCTCTTATTTTCTAATAGAAAATAAGCCTAAATATTTACAGTTGAACAATTAAGAGCAAGGTACAAATTTGTGTTGAGTCACATATTATAAAGGGTTGGTATCCTCATCTCTTTGACAAGCTGGAGCCTATATATTTGTAAGTTGGATTTTATAGAGGATTTGTATCCTCATATTATTAATAGGTTGGCTTGTTGAATTGTAAGTAGGTGCTAACAGAGGATTGGTGTCCTTAATGGTAGTTTACTATATCATTGTAATAAATTGAAGATTATTAGAAAATCATTCAAGTGGTTTTCTCACAATTTTGGTTTCCATTTTAATTTATGTTTTCATGCGTTGTGTTAATGATTTATTATGTGATGTGATTTTTGTTTAAGATTAATAAATTGAAAAGAATATAAAAATCTAAGTGATATTAATTCACCCCTCCCCCCTCTTAGTATCACTACGTATTTCCAAGCCATAACTATTCTAAATTTCGTGAATTCATGATATTGTGGGCTTGGTCATACATAAGGACTAAATCTCATTCATGGAAGACATGATGTTGTACTTTTTTTTATCATATTTAGCTTTAGAGCATTTCTTGGCTACTTCAATGGTTTGCAAGGTGATATGGTGATATTAATCGTCATGCTCCTACATGACTATGTTTGTTCTAAGTGAGTGGTATCAAGGAGGAGTTCAATAACCAAATGTAACAAGGAGATTTAATAGTCAGTTGGTAAAAATACCTTCTCACTATGGATGAGATGAAAGGGGGTAAATCTAATGCA
Organism: Pinus taeda; assembly: GCA_000404065.3. Lineage (NCBI taxonomy): Eukaryota > Viridiplantae > Streptophyta > Pinopsida > Pinales > Pinaceae > Pinus > Pinus taeda. The sequence continues at coordinate 11,099 of APFE030351987.1, forward strand.
AATATTAACAAATTTTCTATAGGATCATAGGGCTAGGAAGAATTGGTTATTTTTATTGTATTTATTCATAGTTATTTAGGTCATGTTTTTTAAGGATTTTAGTGATGGCCTCAACTTCACCATTCCCCTAAACATAATAGGAATATGAATATTGATACTCAAAATCTAAAAGTGAATATAGTTTGAATCAAGTTTCATCTTCGAAGTTTTGGTGATGGTTGGAAACCAATTATTTTGGGAAACTAGATCAAGTAATGACGTTATTGAGAAAATAAATGAGTTTTTTATCCATATTGGATCATTCTATTGCTTTTCATCCATCCTAATTCTTTTAGAGTGGAAAAAGTGGAGGAATGAGCTCATAGGACCCTTTTTACCAGCGGGACCCAGGTTAGCAAATAGGGCTCTGAAATGTTCCAATAGTGTTTTGAGGCATCAAATGATGTTTTATGGGGGTAAAAATTGATCAATTTAGTGATAAACCTCCTTTTACTATTCTACAAAAAAATCCCTTTCCAACTATGCACAAATTACATCAATCAAAGTCCATATGTGAAAGTTATGCCACTCAGAAGTTGACCTTCCAATTTTCACCACCATAATTCAATAGGATGCCATGTCAGCGTTGATTATTCATGAAAAATGAGTTAGCTACCTGATTATGACAAAGAAGAATCGAAAACTATCTATATTGTAACTTTGGCTAAGAGTTTATGTAGTCAAACCTAACCACTAGCAGGCTATTGATTTGTATTATAACTGAGCCACTAGGAGGAAAAGGGGTTCCATTTTTTTGAGTGTACTTGTTCCAGGTGAGAAAAAATACCCAAGATGGATAGGAGATAGATCACAAAGAAATGATTTTTGCATTGTAGTATCCCACATATTTGTACTCGCAGATATTTTCTGTTTAAAGAAAAAGAATAGAGCGACCTTGCCTTCTAGCTAGGTTTTTCTACCAAAAGGGTTTCCAAGGTCATATCTTGTGTTAAGTGTGTGTGTGTGATTTTTTGTTTTTTATTTTTATTTATTTTCTACACAATTTTAATTCACATGCATACGTTATTAAGAGTAATCTACATATTTATAAATCTAAAGAGAAATATATCTGTAATAATGTAGATTTTGGATTTTAGGTATAATTTTATCTAATTTGTTGTGATGAACCATCTAGTGGAATATCCATGACAGTTTACAGATCAATTATATAGAGGCATTTTTATTAAAAGTGAACATCGCTTCAACCCATTTCATGAAGAAATATTGGATGGCCATGATAATGCATTTATGACTAACAATGGAAGGAGGGTTACACTCCATGAAATTAAGGGCCCATTTGTAGAAAGGAATAGTAATGATGATGAGGTGTACTGGAGCTAGAATATATTATGCCTTAGGGGCCTAAAGTTGATAATTAATATAATTTTTAACCATATTAATACAATAAAAAAACATTAGGCCAAAATAACTTGCACATATAATATTTTGGGTAGTATCCAACCCATATATGTGACCACCACAAGTAGCACCATGGTAGGGTTTTAAGAATCATTCCACCTCAACATGAGTGAGACAAAAATGAAAAATATTTTATCCCTGAATGGTAAATTTCATCTCTAGTGAGGATATATCAAAGATCTTGACAACTAAAACATTGTTACTCATCATGGAATAGATGAGGACCTGTTGTGGTTTGACAACAACTTCTTATTATTGTAAATATGAATTAAGTGGTGATGACCCCTTAACTTTATTTTTTTATGATTTTTCTCCTTTGTATGCATAATTCTTCAAAATTTAAACTTTGTGAATAAAACCCGAAAAATATTGCATTTCCATTTATTTTCCTTTTGAGCCCTTATAGGGAAAAACCTAAAAAAAATTAGATTGGTATAAGATATCAACATGCAAATATTTGTAGAACATTAAAACATGTCAATATGTTAATGACCCATTTCTCCTAATATTTCCTATTGGGTTTTCTTTTCATTCAACTCTTAAAGCATATAACTGATATCGATATGTCATTGCTCCATAAAATTATTTGAATCTTAAGATGAGTTCTATTTACAACATATAATTGAGAATTTTTCATTTCCCTTTTATCGACTATAGGATGTTTTATACTTATTACTGATTGAGCCTCCCAATAGTTGATAACTCGATGTCAAATATTAGATATATGCTAGTGCTTGTTAAACAAATATCTCCAAAAAACTATGATAAAATTGTATCACACATAAGCTTGCCATGTTAAGCTTAATGCTGGCATGTCATCACACATGTGGTTTTTCTTATGTGTCATGTGACGAGTGTCACTCTCTTTAATCCCTTTTGGTTATTTTTTCGACTTATTATGCATGAATAATGACATCTAGGTTTAATTTCCATGTTACTATTTTTTTGACATCATCAAATCCTTGTCAAGTATCACATTTTTCAATAAGATATTATATTAGAAAAACCTAATGATGTATGATATCTTCTTAATTGGTTTTATTAGGATTAATTGCTACTATCTTAGAGAATAAAACTTAATTGGAAAGGAGATTTAATAAATCAATTATAAGGAATTTATGAATTCCATTTCATAAAGTGATATCAAATATCACTCATCCCTACTCATCACGCACACACACACACAAATGTTTTGATATATAGTATCCCAATATCTCTTACCCCTACTCACCTAGCGTAGCTTCTATGACACCCCCTCCAAACTTTTTCCCGTGCCTTAATTTTGGAGCCTACCTTCTATTGACACAGACCAATCTTTCATTGTTGTCAAGTATTTTGTCTTATTTTGAAGGCTTATCTTTGCGTGTAGATCTTGTGATAACTTAGTTTGATCTTAACTAACCATTTACTAACACAAGCCTTTCATGCCCCGATCTTTCACTTGTTCTCTAATTTCCTTCTTGGACCCATGGAGTTCATTATCTTTGGAAATTGCACTAAGCCTTGAGGATCACAAATGTGCAATCATGGAAGGCAGACAGTCACTGATCTAAGAAATTGTGCTAAGCTTCCTTCTCCCTAGTAAAACATTGCACAACACACTGAGGCAAGGAACTATGAAATCCTTTCATTATGAAATCCTATATGATAGTGTGAAGTGGTAGTTTCCCGAAAAAGGTTAAGTCCACTAAGTTGCTAATTATGACTTTCAGTCAAGTGGCACTTTTTCCTTGATTTTAGGCATGTGCGTCAAAAACCATAACCTAAATAGATCTATATAATAGATGCCTCTAGATCTGATTTGCACATTTGATCTTGTAGGTCTAGCCTTCCCCACGATATGAAGGAACTTTTGGCTAACTTTACGGCGCTTTTCTGGGCATGTTTTGCATGTGTTTCTTTTTCTCCTATGAGTGTTATTTTTCTTGTTTATTTTCATAGTAGCTATCATTTTAAATAGTATTATCTTGGAGAAGTATTGGTTTAGTCTATCATTCACATTTTCTAAGTGCTGCATTAACCTCTTTCTTTTTCCCACTAACAGTTGTTGCTGCTGAGTCACATACTACATTTTTATTTTCCTTTTTCATTCTTTCTTCTATCACTTAATTTTCACTAATATATCTTTCCCTTATCGTGATCTATGTTCCTTCCTACCCCAACGCTTAGATATGATATCTTTCTCTCTCCTTCTTGGGAAGATATACACAATCATCGCTAGTTGTTTCCCTCTCCAGCTCCGTAATTGACAATCTCAAGGCTTAAGCTTCGTTCTTGGCCTATGAGACTGCGTAATGTGCAGTCACTAGCTTTCCCAACTATTGTAGCATTTTTTGGTTTTGATAAGATAGAATATTTAAAAAATGTTAAGTTAGGATATGGACATAATAATAGCGAATAAAATGTTTTTGAAAAAATATATAGATGATGATGTCCATATCAAATAAAATGTTAGGTTAGATGTCCTAAAAAATCAAGACAAAAAAAAAATGCTAGGTTAGAAAGAAAAGAAAACAAATAAACTCTGAAAGTGAGCAAGTCTAAATGCCACTAATATTTTTTCTGCAAAATAATGGGTGTGTGCAGCTTGTCATAAATTCCACAACACATGACAGTCAAACTATTTAATCTTGACTATTTCGTGCTTTAAATTTGATGTTATAGTTAGAGAGTAAAGATCTGGCCAAACTGTTTAATCTTGGTAGATTAGTAGTTATGTAGAGAATAATAAGGTGCTCATCAGTTTAATCTGAGCCTTTGGATGTTATAAGATTAGAATTAGATAGTTTGATTTTAAAAAATAAAAAGAAACGAAAAGGGTTTCCTAGCTTAAATGCACCCATTAAGTGAAGAAAAAATGATAGGGTAAGCAAAGGGTAAGTAGAGAAAGGTTGCAGAAGTATGATGACTAATTGGAAAAAATGTACATTTATCATGTTTTACTATATGTTTCGATGTCAATGATGCAATTACACTAAGTAAATGAAGTTCTACAAGATCAATTAATTAACTTCCTATTCATCTCCATTCATCCCTATATTCACTAATTTCCCCTTCCCACATACATTCATATTCATTCATTTTCCATAAAACACCCCCTTTTCCTAAAGTCGAAATCCTTTTTTCCTAAGAAAACTGAAAATCCCTTTTTAAATCCCCTTTTACCCGAAAAACCCACAAAAATATGTTTACCCTAAGTATTGATGTATATATGCGAAAATAAAATAACCCATGAAAAGAATAATACTTAGTATATTTCCCCTTTTTGTGTATATTTTCCCTTTCTGCTTATATTTTCATATTAACACTAACCTATAGTATTAAACCCCTAAAATTTCCCTTCCCGTATATATTAATTCACTTTAATAAAATACCACGAAACCTTTAGTTTTATTATAAAACTATATTTAATAAAACATCACATCAGCGGGTCGCAAGCCTTTCAAACATCCATGCACTCTCCACCATTGTAATCTCTGATTGTGATAGACCTGGACCCAATGCAATATGTATTACAATCCATTGCCCATTTCACATCCGCCTTCATCACAAGTCCCTACTAAGCAATAACCCTCCACCATTGTGACGAGAACCTGGACCCGACGCAGTATTAACCATGTTTTATTCCACGTCGTGTCTGGCCCCTATCACATTCCTTTGCGATGGGCCTTCCTCTGCTAAACCATGATTGCGATATGTGATAGGAAACCTGAACTCGATGCCATTTATCCACCTACATTCATAAAATTTCAAGTCCCCCATACCGAAATTTGCGAAGGATTTCTTTGTTAAATCATTTTTATTATTTAAATATAAAACACTGCTAATCTAGGTTTTTAACCATAATAAAGCCATTACTGCCATGATTAACCATTGGGCCCCTCCATTGCTCTTTCCTCTTCCCTCCACGCTGTTCTTTTTCTCCACCACTGTCCGATCTAAGGCATTCAAATCCAACAACCCTAAGCGTTTTTGGGTTGGCTCTCTCTATGAGCATTACCATCCAAAAAAGCAGTATTCAACTAACCTCCCATTGCTACGTGTCATGCTCAAGTTATTTTAGGTGACCCCTCCCAAAACCGCCTACGCCTCATAAAGTGGTGTGAAGAAAACCAAAACCACCTCACGATAACAACAAAATGACCACTATTAATTTGCCCCATATTTCAAAAAGAAAGTCGTTTCTCCGTTTAAACGCAAAAATTACCATTTTGCCTTTGTTTCACCTGTTTTCACAATAAGCCCTCCATAAGCCTCTGCGACCAATTAAGCCATGGTTTTACCTTCTGATACCCTCTGGAATCCTTCCAATATCCTTTCGAACTCAATAAAGCTATTGATGTCCTCCTCTATCACTTGTGATTTCTTAACATTTTCTGTGTTTTGTAGGTAAAGACTTATGTTTTTGGCTTACAAAGAAAAAGCCTGCATACAGTTTGAAGACAAATCTAAAAGGATTTATTGTTGAAAAACGTAGTAAAAACCCTGAAATTCATAGTAAATGTTACCAGTAGGGTTAAAGGGTATTCATAGAGTTTAAAGAGTATCAGATGAAATATCAAATGAAGAAATTCACCAATGTAAAGGATACAAATAGATAAGAAGCTTAGGGGAAAATATCAAACAACAAAGCTAGCACAGTTTGAATAAAAGGGACAGCAAGAAGTAGTTTAACAATTGCCCCTATCTTCTTGTATCAAGATCTTTCCTTTCCTAGAATAAACCTTAAATCAGTTTTATGATATTTCCTTAGTTTCATTATTGTATAAATAACTCGCTTCTCGAGTTATTATGGGTTCGAAGTTGAAGGTTCATTATTCATAGCTTGTAAAGTCTTGACTGTTCATGCTACTTTGAACCTGGTTGCACCGGTGAAGGAAGCTTTTGTACACACTTTATGTACTCAGTTTTTATAGAACCTTAATACAAAGAAGAGGATTTTGAATTTGGTTTTACTCAGTTTGTGTTATCCTGTAAGTTTTTCTAGTTATCAATCATTATGTCTTTCTTCATATGCTTATGACTTATAGGGATATCTAGGTAGGAATAATTGTGTCTCAATTAATTCCTATAAGCTCCTGAAGTGATCATCTATTAAGAGAATGGATTAATGAACTATCTGTTTAGCTAATCCCCTCTAATCAATAAATCAGCAACATATTATGCAAGCTTAAGTATATTGCCTTGAACCTTTGGAATGTTGTTTAGAAGGTTTTCACACTTATGACTGTTTTGTTTTATAGTCTAGAAACTGTGATAATCATATATTTTTTTTCTTCTTCTCACCACTATTTTTGATCTATATCACTGTGTAAAGCCTTATATCAGCCCTATGCTGAGATATTAATATAACCCAAAGGATTAAGTATCTCAATTCTACATTTTTCTTCATTCATTGGTCTTCCAAGGCTAAAACAAAAAACCCCAAAACAATTATTTTAGATGCTATGGAATTGGTAGCTGACCTACTACTATCTTAGAGGTACAACATCAGATTGGCGTTGTTGCTGGGGATTCGAATTTCATTTAAGTTTTCGTTGGGACAACGATATTCATTCATTATTTTCCTTTAAAGGTGATTAAAGTATTTAGAAAGGTTAAAATCATTCACCTAGGCAATTCCACATTTCCAAGCTGACACCTTTTAAACATACCAGATCTCGTTCAAAAGCTGACATAGTTAGTCCTCTGTTAGATCCTAAAAATCTTCTGAAAAATAACAGTTCTAAAAGGGAAAACCAACCGTCTTCTTCTTTCTCTTCAGTCCTACAATATGAAGAGTTAGAATCATTTGACCCCTATAGTAGTATCCCATCTGATTCTGATTACTCCCATTTATCACCTAGGATTATTGAACTTCTAAATAGAGGAGTTGATTTTAAGTCAGCCTACGTTATTCATTCATTAGAATCTCATCCAATACCCACACTACCACTAGGATCACCTAAAACTAAATATGATTTGGGTGTTAATCTACCAGAATATAAACTCATAGATTTCATATCCCCTACCACCTATCATTTTCCTTGCATTTTTGACTGACCCGAAGCATCTTCTTCTAAACAATCTGGGGAGACTTTCTCTATATATTCCAATCCTCTTTGAAACAAAAGAAGGTATTCCTTTACAGGTCCCAAAGTTCTTAAAACTCCTTTGAATTCTTTCAAGATATCTCCTCCTCCTTCACCTCCAACTAGTTCATCAACCCCTGAATCACCACCTTCTTCCTCTACTTCTTCTTCATCCTCTACATCCACACAAACAACTCATACTCCACCTTGAAAAATTCATACACCTCAAGCACTTCATACACCTCCTGCTGTCATGGCTTTCTGACCTATTGTACACGCTAGATATGTTGCCTTAGTCTTACCTATTAACCTTGATGCATTCCCAGTTGGATACTTAAAATACCTTCCCAAGTACAATGGAGAAAATGGTCCCTCAGCTAAGGACCATCTTCAAGCTTTCCTATACTTTGCAGACAACATGAATACTGAATAAGAAAAAATTTACATGAGATCGTTTGTACAATCACTTGAAGGAAATGTGAGGATTTGGTTTAGGCAGTTACAAGCAGCGTCCATTAGAAATTGAGAATATCTTACAACCATATTTAAAAATCAATGGGGTGTGAAAAAGGATCCTCTTTACTTCCTCACAGAATTTGAAGAGCTTAAAAGGAACTTCAGTGAGCCAGTATCAGATTTTATCAAAAGATTCAATAAACTCTATCACAAAATGGTTGTTGATTGTAAGCCCCTTGTAGCAGCAGCTAAGTCTAGATTTTCTAAAGATCTTGATGATGAATTTGTTGTTATTCTACGAGAGAGAACTTCAAGAACTCTTGAAAACATGCAAACAAATGCTATAGAAGTAGAAGCAAATAGGGAAGCCTCAACTTCTTTAAAACTTAAGGAAGAAAAGGCCCAAAGAAAACTCAAATCTATTCAAGAAGCCTCTAGTTCCTCTAAGACTAAATCAGAAGACTCAAAAATAGATGAAATAACATCTCTTCTTAGAAACCTATCAAATATGATTTCAAAGATTGGGACCCAACCTAGGACAATACAACAAACAATTGCTAGACCCCAAAATCAAAATCTAGATCAGTATAAAAGAAATCCACCACTACAAATTCTTCAGAGACTTAGCAATGATAAACATGTTCCTACTGCTCTATTGATAGATGACCAACAACCTGATGATAATACTATGACAATTACTGAAGATATTAATAGTATATATTCCTCTTCTAATCAAACAACCATCATTCCTCTCTCACAACAAAATCAAGTTCAAGAAGATTAGGAAGCTTCAAAAGTCTCTAAATATCATGCTTTCTCTGAATTTTTAATTGAAGAGTTAAATAAGAGATATGATCTTAGGCCTAGTTTTGGTCCTGGGAGACCTCCAAAGGAAACTCTAGTAATTGAACCATGTACAAAAATTGTTGAAGCTCAAACAACTCTTATTCAGCCCTTAGATCAGTCAATTGATACTACCCAAACTGGTAAAAACATTTTGACTACATTTAATGTTGAAAAAGAATTAGAGAGGGTTAAGATCCCAATTCCATTGTTAGAAATTTCTAAAAACCCTGGTTGCAAAAGCCAAGTCACAAAATGGATACAAAATACCTTGCTTGATGTTGAAGGTGATGTCATAAGTCTACAAGATGAAAAACCAGCTGTAGTTTTTGGCCCTAGTTCAGACATGATAGATGAGATAGTGCCTCCTTTCTATGTAACTATTAAAACAAATGATTCCATGTTGTATAATTGTATGCTTGACTCATGAGCATCACACAACCTTATGCCAAAATCTATCATGGACAATTTGAAACTCGACATAACCAAATCCTACCATGACATGTACACCTTTGATTATAAAAGGGTGCCTTGTTTAGGATTGATCAAGGATCTAGTGGTTACCCTTTACCAAATTCCAATGAAAAGTGTAGTACATGATATTGTTGTCACAGATATCCCTCCCAAATTTGGAATTCTCCTTTCCAAGTCTTGTTGTGCCAAATTAGGGGGAACTCTATAGATGGATATGTCATATGCTATTATTCCTGTTTATGGAGGAGAGCAATTAAGATTATATAGAGAGGTAAGATTTTGTACATATTGTTTGTAATACTGACCAGCCAAGGAACCATCCAATTTATGCAACAGATCAAGAATTTGGTTGTTTTCAACTCACTTCAAACCAACATAAAAGTCAAGTCAAAATTGAAGAAGTAGTTGAAAGTCCTGAACCAAACCAAACTGATATTTGGAAACTATTCTTTGATGGCTCTTGCACGAAAGATGGGGCAGGAGCTAGAGTAGTTTTAATTTCACCTAAAAAAAAAAATATTACCCAATCATGTAAATTAGACTTCGAAGTTACAAATAATGTGGCTAAATATGAAGCTTTCCTTTTAGGATTGCAATTATCCAAAATCTTAAAAGTTCAAAACTTTAGTGTCTTTACTGATTCAGAACTTATTGTTAAGAAAGTAAGAAATTCTTGCCAGACCAAACAACCTAGACTTAGGTCCTACCAAAATGAAGTATGGAATTCAATTGAAAACTTCTTTGATGCTTTTAATTTGACTCATATTCCCAAAGATCAGAATATTCATGCAGATTCCTTAGATGTATCTACTAGCTCTTTTAAAAATCCTGATCATATTGATGTACTCTATCAGATACAAGCCAAATGTAGGCCATCTATCCCAGATAATCTGAAACATTGGCAAATATTTGAAGATGATGAACACTTGAAATCATTTCTGTAGGTTATAGATGATTTCTCATTTCTACAAATTGATGAAGATAGAACTAAAATAAATGAAAATGCAGATAGAAATGATACTTTAGATTTTAAAACCCAAATTGCTAATCATAGCATTATTCAATTATCTAACAATTTTATTCCAAAAGGACTCATTCCTTTACAAACTTTTTTTGATCAAAATGACGTCCTTCGAAACCCTCAGTCAATTTCTTCAGAAGATGACATAGAAGAGATTAACATTGGAATTGATTAAGATATCAAAAACATCAAATTATGTGCATCTCTAGACCCTGAGATCAAAGCTCAATATCTTAAGTTACTGCAAAATTATAAGGATGTTTTTGCTTGGACTTATGCTGATTTAAAAACCTATGATACTTCATTAATACAACATAGGATTCCTTTGAAGCCAGAAGCAAAACCTTATCAACAAAAACTTAGAAGGATAAATCAAGTTCTTCTACCAACCATAGAAAGGGATATTAAGAAAATGTTAAATGCTCAGATCATCCTCCCTCTTAGACATTCTAATTGGGTTGCAAATCTAGTTTCTATTAGAAAGAAAAATGGAGAAATAAGACTTTGTGTGGATATTATAAATTTAAACAAGGCATCATTAGAAGATAATTATCCTTTGCCCAAAATGGTTCAGTTACTCCAAATGGTTTCAGGAGCACAAAGACTTTCTATTCTTGATGGTTTTTTAGGTTACAATCAGGTGAATGTTGATACAGCAGCCAGAGAGAAGACAATCTTTACTACACCCTGGGGTACATTTATGTACACTATGATGCCATTTGGCTTAACCAATGCTGGGGAAACATTTCAGTGAGATATGGACATAGCTTTTATGGGTCAAGTAAATAAATTTGTGCTTATTTATCTTGATGACATAACTATTTTTTCTAAATCTGATAAGAAACATCTAAAGCACTTGATGAAGGTTTTTGACAGGTGTAGAATATTTGGAATATCATTGAACCCTAAGAAGTCCTTGTTTGCTATCAAGGAAGGAAAGATGTTGGGCCATATAATTTCAACGGAGGGAGTGGTAATTGACCCCAAATGAGTATTCACCATTGAAACATTGTCCTTACCTAGAAACAAGAAGGAAATTCAAGCTTTTCTAGGAAAGATAAATTTTCTAAGGAGGTTTATTCCAAATTATGCAGAGATAGTAAAAGATATAATTGACATGCTCTGAAAGGACCATGAAATCAAATGGACTCCCTCTTTTAGGCATGCATTTGAACAAATAAAAAGGGTTATCTCTGAGGCTCCCACCTTAGCCAACCCTGATTACACTAAGCCATTTAGTATTTTCTCTTTTGCCTCTGAAACAACCCTTGTTGTCATTCTATTACAGAAAAATGAAGATTTCCATGACCAACCCATAGCCTTTTTTAGCAAGGTTATGGGAGATGCTAAGCTTAAGTATGAAATCATTGAGAATAAAGCCTATGCCCTCATTCAAGCCCTGAAATAATTCAGAATGTATGTCTTACATTCACCTATTACTGCTTATGTCCCTAATAGTGTTGTCAAAATTGTCCTAACCCAACCAGACACTGATGGGGAAAGAGGTAGATGGATGACTCGAATTCTGGAGTTTGATATAACTATCAAGACTATAAAGCTATTAAAAGGTCAAGGATTATCCAAGCTTCAAGCTAAATCCAACTGCAAAGTCCTTGGAATCAATTCTGTTTTAGAAATACAAGGGAAGAATACATAAGAAACTTTTCTCCTTGCACAAGGGAAGAATCAATAAGAACCTTCTCTCCTTGCAGAAGGAGAGAATCGACAAGAACCTTCCTTTCATCCTAAAGGGGAGAATCCACAAGAGCCTCTACCTTCAAAGCAGATCAGTCCTATACACATTGATGAAAAATTCATGTTGTCAAACGGGTATCAAGATAGTGTAAATTTCTAGATCCATTTTGAGTGTCCAGCATCATTCTCCAAAACCCAGTGTAAAACCCTTAAGTTAAAATCAGTCAAGTACTGCATTATAAATGCAAATTTATAATGGAAAGATCCACTAAATATTTTGTTATTATGTTTAACAATATCAGAAACTGAAGGAATCATTGATCAATTTCATACAGGATTTTGTGGGGGACATTATGCTTGGAGAGCAACGGCATACAAGATTCTGAGGGGAGGATTTTATTGGCCCACATTGTTCTTACAAGTAGGGGAAAAGGTCAGAGGTTTGGTAAACAAAAATTAACAGCTCTTCCACTCATTCCATCAATAGTTTCAACACATTTTTCTCAATGGGAATTAGATTTTGTTAGAGAGATTTACCCCACTTCAAGTAATTAGCATAGATGGATCCTCACTGCAACGGACTAGTTTACTAAATTGGTGAAATCAATTCCAGTCATAAATGTTATTGATTCAGTAGTAATTAAGTTTATTGAGGATAATATCTTATCTAGATTTGGTTGCCCGACTCAAATTACCACTGATAATGCAACAAGTTTTTATAGTGTTAAAATAATTGACTTTTTCTAGAAATATCAGATTCTGTTACATCATTCAACTCCACACTACCCTGAAGGTAATGGCCTTACAAAGTCATCTAACAAAAGTCTGGTAAAGGTAATAAAAAAGACTCTAGCTGATCATAAGAAGAGCTAGGATTCACATTTGATTTATATAGTATGGGAAAACAAAATTACTCCAAAGAGATCAACTGGGAAATCTCCATTTCAATTAGTCTATGGGAAAGATGGAATCTTGCTTACCAATTTTGCCTTCCTTGTTTTAAAATTCCTGCAGGATTCAATAGATGAACCTGATGATTTTTCAAGAAGAATAAATCAGATTATTGAACTTAATGAAAATAGATATGAAGCTTAATACAAATTGATGAAATATCAGAATAACATGAAAGCCCTATTTGACAAAAGAGCTAGGGAAAGGGACTTTAAGGAAGGTGATCTAGTTCTAATATGGGATGCCAGGAGAGAAGATAAAGGAAAGCATGGAAAATTTGACAATCTATGGTTTGGACCTTTAGCAATTGCTGAAGTGAAGGGTAACAACACTTTTGTGATGCAAAACCTTGAGGGGCTATATTCCACTTATCCTGTAAATGGAAAGTTTCTCAAGCATCACATTCAGTACTAAGAAGTTCAAATAGTTTTCATTATAAATACTCCAGTTTTCTTTTACCTTTCAAGATGTCAGTGTGATTTTCTTTACAGCAAGGACACCATCGCCCGAGGAGAAGGCACATGGATCTACAGGTTCTTGACATTCTACAGGAGAAAGCAGCCTCCAGTTGGAGCCAATGTTGTAGCATTTTTTGGTTTTGATAAGATAGAATATTTTAAAAATGTAAAGTTAGGATATGTACATAATAATAGTGAATACTTTTTTTTGAAAAAATATCTTGATGATGATGTCCATATCAAAGAAAATGTTAGGTTAGATGTCCTAAAAAATCAAGACAAAAAGAAAATGTCAAGTTAGAAAGAAAAGAAAACAAATAAACTCTGAAAGTGAGCAAGTCTAAATGCCACTACTATTTTTTTTTCAAAATAATGGTTATGTGTAGCTTGTCATAAATGCCACAACACATGACAGTCAAACTATTTAATCTTGACTACTTCATGCTTTAAATTTGATGTTATAGTTAGAGAATAAAGATTTGGCCAAACTGTTTAATCGTGCCAGATCAATAGTTACATATAGAATAATAAGGTGCTTATCAGTTTAATCTAAGCCCTTGGATGTTATAAGGTTAGAATTAGATAGTTTTCTTTTGTAAAATAAAAAGAAAGGAAAAGGGTTTGCTAGCTTAAATGCACCCATTAAGTGAAGAAAAAATGATAGGGTTAGCAACGGGTAAGTAGAGAAATGTTGCAGAAGTATGATGACTAATTGGACAAAATGTACATTTATCATGTTTTACTATATGTTTCTATGTCCATGATGCAATTACACTAAGTAAATGAAGGTCTACAAGATCAATTAATTTACTTCCTATTCATCTCCATTCATCCATATATTCACTAATTTCCCCTTCCCACCATACATTCATATTCATTCATTTTCCATGAGAAAAACCCCTTTTCCTAAGGTCAAAATCCTCTATTCCTAGGAAAAGTGAAAATCCCATGTTAAATCCCCTTTTACCTGAAAAACCCACAAAAATATGTTTACCCTAAGTATTGATGTAGATATGAGAAAAGCAAATAACCCATGAAAAGCATAATACTTAGTATATTTCCCCTTTTCACGTATATTTTCCCTTTCCGCTTATATTTTCATATTAGCACTTACCTATAGTATTAAAGCCCTAAAATTTCCCTTTCCTGTATATATTAATTCCCCTTAATAAAACACCCTGAAACCTTTAGCTTTATTATAAAACTATATATTTAATAAAACATCGCATCGGTGGGTTGCAAGCCTTTCAAACATGCATGCACTCTTTGCCATTGCGGTCTCCAATTGTGATAGACCCAGACCTGATGAAATATGTATTACAATCCATCACCCATTTCACATCTGCCCTCATCACAAGTCCCAACTAAGCAATAACCGTCCACGTTTGTGATCTATGATTGCGATGGGAAACCATACCCAATGCAGTATTAACCATGTTTTATTCTACGTCGCATCTGACCCCCATCGCATTCCTTTGGGATGGGCCTTCCTTTGCTAAATCACGATTGTGATATACAATAGGAAACCTAGACCCGACGCCATTTATCGGCCCATATTCATAAAATTTCAAATTCTCCATACCGAAATTTGCGAAGGATTTCTTTGTTAAATCATTTTTATGATTTAAACATAAACACTGCTAATATGGGTTTTTAACCATAATAAATCCATTTCCACCATGATTAAATGTTAGTCCCTTCCATTGCTCTTTCCTCTACCCTCCACACTACTCTTTTGCTCCACCACTGTCCGATTTAAGGCATTCAAATCCAACAACCCTAAGCATTTTCGAGTTGGCTCTCTGTACGAGCATTACTCGCCTGAAAAGCGATATTCAACTGACCTCACTTTGCTACGTGTCATGCTCAGGTTATTTTGGGTGACCCCTCCCAAAACCAGTTGCGTCTCATAAAGCGGTTTGAAGAAAACCAAAACCACCTCCCAATAATGAGAAAATGGCCACTATTCATTTGCCCCGTATTTCAAAAAGAAAGTCATTTCTTCATTTAAACACAAAAAATTACCATTTTTTTTTTGTTTCGCATGTTTTCACAATAAGCCCCCCATAAGCCTATGTGACCAATTAAGCCATGGTTTTACCTTCCAATACCCTCTAGACTCCCTCCAATATCCTTTCGAACTCAATAAAACTATTGATGTCCTTCTCTGTCACCTGTGATTTCTTAACATTTTCTATTTTTTCCAGGTAAAGACTTCTATTCCACACTTACAAAGAAAAAGTCTAGATACAGTTTGAACACAAATCTCAAAGAATTTATTGTTGAAAAACACAGTAACAACCCTGAAATTCATAGTAAAGGTTACCAGAACGGTTAAAGGATATTCACAGAGTTTAAAGAGTACCAGATGAAAGATCAAATGAAGAAATTCACCAACGTAAAGGATACAAACAAATAATAAGATTAAAGCGGCAAAATATCAAACAGCAAAGCCAGTACATCCTAAATGAAAGGGAAAGCAAGGAGCAGTTCAACAACTGCCCCTATCTTCTTGTATGAAGATCTTTCCTTTCCTATAATAAATCTTAAATCAGTTTTAGGATATTTCCTTAGTTTCAATATTGTATAAATAACTCTCTTCTTGAGTTATTATGGGTTCGAAGTTGAAGGTTCATTATTCATTGCTTGTAAAGTCTTGACTGTTCATGCTACTTTGAACCTGGTTTCACCTGTGAAGGAATCTTTTGTAGACACTTGATGTACTCAGTTTTTATGGAACATTAAACAAAGCAGAGGATTCTGAATTTGGTTTTACTCAATTTGTGTTATCCTGTAAGTTTTTTTGCTTATCAATCATTATGTCTTTCTTCATATGCTTATGACTTATAGAGATATCTACATAGGAATATTTGTGTCTCAATTAATTCCTATAAGCTCCTGAAGTGATCATCTATTAAGAGAATGGATTAATGAACTATTTGTTTAGCTAATCCCCTCTAATCAATAAATCATCAGTATCGTATGTAAGATTATGTATATTGCCTTGAACCTTTGGAATGTAGTTTAGAAGGTTTTCACACTTATGATTGTTCTGTTTTAAAGTCTGGAAATTGTGATAATCATATTATTTGTTGTCTTCTTCTCACCACTAGTTTTGATCTATATCATTGTGTAAAGCTTTATAGAAACCTTTTGCTGAGATATTAATATAACCCAAAGGATTAAGTATCTCAATTCTACACCTATCTTCATTGATTAGTCTTCCAAAACTAAAACCAAAAACCCAAAAACAATTATTTTAGATTCTCTTGCATTTGTAGCTAACCTACTACTATCCCAGAGGTACAACACCAAATATGCATTGCATAGTGTCAAGCCTCATCCCTTAGCCCTATCCATTAATATTACACAATGTGCAATCTCTTCCTTTAGTCTCCCTATCCATTAATATTACACAATGTGCAATCTCTTCCTTTAGTCTCCCTATCTAGGACTATGCATTGTGCTTTTCTAAAGCCTCTAGCTCTCACCATGTTTTCTAAGGCAATACAATGCATAGTTCATGAGCCTAGTCTGTCACCCTCAACCTAGAAATTTCACAATCATCCCCTTCAATTTTTGAGTTTTTTGATGGTGCTAGACCTACCAACATTTAGGTGGTATCCCCAATATGAACTCCCAATTATAACTCACACCGTTTTTTGTAGGAGGCCTGTCTAGAATACAACCT
The DNA here is from genome assembly GCA_000404065.3 of Pinus taeda. Classification (NCBI taxonomy): domain Eukaryota; kingdom Viridiplantae; phylum Streptophyta; class Pinopsida; order Pinales; family Pinaceae; genus Pinus; species Pinus taeda. The sequence goes on from APFE030351987.1 coordinate 28,217, forward strand.
GGTTGCCGAAGAAATAGGTTTTAATCATGTTCCTTGGCTACAATAACGCATAGAGTGGTTTATTCATGAATTTGGTGAACAAGTGTATGACTCTATGGAGGGTCAAGTGTGATGTATGAATGATTCTAACACATGAGGGGAAAATGAGTGAGCCCCATAAATTCCTGTAATAGTACGCATCTTGAAAGGAACACATGAGCATAAAGACATCAAGAGTTAGCCTGCAAAATAGTTCACAAGTCAATCATGATAGAAATAAACAACAACACACATTCAACAAGATTCATACTAATGAAAATGAAATAGTTCATAAGTGTTAGCATAAGTGAAATAACTTATATTTAAAACATAACAAGAATAGTCCTACTATATTCACAACATAAGCATTCAAACATGTCAGCTCTAAGCTATTATTAAACTGAAATTTCCAAGAATACATTTACCATTGACGAACCAATAGCCCCCAATAGTGGAACATGAAGTCTACACATACTCCTCCAAATAAATATACTCCCTCTATGCTACAAAGAAGTCAAGACTCTCAACAAACTCCAAAGCTTCTAATTCTAAGCTAAAAGCATAGCCAAAATCTTGGCTCCCCAAAAATCCCTTTACATGAGTTATGACGACATATTTATAACAAAAGGGGTGACTATTCACTTCCCCTTTCTGACCCTTTGACTTCCCTCATGACTCTTCAACTTTTTTTCAAAATGACTCTTCAACTTCATTAAATCATGACCCTTCACATTTCACAATTGACACTTGGAATTAATTAGAAAAGAATATTACAATATACTCGTACCCATATAAGACAAAATTGGGTAGAGCCTACTAGAAAACCTAATAAGACAAAAGTCAAGCTTGAGTTTGGGGAAACTCAACCTCAACAACTTAGACTTGTAGGTTCTTGGTCAAATGTCAATGCCACGCTTTGTACTTTGTGATGACTTCACAAAATTGTGCAATGGGATCAGGCTAAAAGCGAAACCTGGCCTCCATGGAATCCAAGTACACTTATTTGGAACTAGTCTGGCTTTCCTTCTTTAGCAGGAGCATCATAGTATTGATTTAAACAAGGCCACTAATGTGCTTTTGCATGTTCTTCCTGTTCACTTCAAAATGTTCCTTGGTAGTGATCTGTCTAAACAGATCCAAATATTGTTCAACCTCCTGCCTGACCTGATTCCTATGTTTGGCTTTAGTGAGTGAACCAACTGATGGGATTATGTGTGATTTCACCATGAAATCCACGTTGTTGTACAATCGTGCATATGAGGCCTAAATATAGGTGATGAATGAGGTGAATTTTTTGTTGATATAAATGATCATACACACTTGCGCTTTCTCCAACTTTTCTGGTTTCCTTGTCTTCTTCGCCAACTTGCTCGGTGCCCCTTTGTAGTGCATTGACCATTCATACATGAAAGCGATGGATATCTACACAACATTAAGAGCTTTAGAATTGTCCTTAGAATTTTGCTACATGCCATGCAAGTGGGAAACTGCCTTATGCACGGTGACAATGTTTTCATACAAGCTCCACATAGTTTATCCCAATGTCGATACTACACCAAGTATGGCTTCCTTATTCTTCCAAATAAATTTGCATGAGAGTTTCATTCTAAACCTCTACTTGGAACTATTCAAATTCTTTTCTTACAGCCTATAAGTTCTTTGCCAACTATTTGTTTTCGATCATCAGATACTCTGAACTTGACCTTGTGTCACCTATGAAGGCCAAGTTGGCTACGACAATGGCACTTGGATTTCTTCTGGTGTCTATCACAGTAACCCTTTCTCTGATGAATGCAGAAGATGCGAGATCGCCTGGAAATTGTTTCTTCCTTGCTTGTATAATTTTTTTATGAAGCTCTTCATAATTTAGATTGTATGTGTCCATAACGAGACCATCATTAAGAGGAACAATTTCCTCTTCCTCACTTGGATATTTCTTTATTGCTGGAGGATGGGGACACTGAATGGTGACCTACAGTGTAGTTGGCATCATATGAACGTCTTGGTTATATAGCTATGGTTCCACCTCCACTTATTGGATCTCAATCAACTTCTTAATCATTTGAAAGAGCTTCTTGTCCTTCATCTATTTCATCTTCTCCTCTAGTTTTTGGTTATGCTCTTGTTCTCTGACTTGTCTTCATGTTGCTTATTCTTCTTCTATTATTCACCCTTCTTCTTCTTCCTTCTTCTGACTTTCTTCCTCCAATCTCCTCTTCTCTTGTTATTCCTTCTGCTTCTGTTATACTACTTTCATCCTTTGTTTCCTATTCTTCTATGCTATTATCGTCGCTTGTTGTAGCAGCTACAACCACCCTCCAAATTTTTTCCTTAGCTTCGTTTTGGAGCCTCCCTACCAACCTTTCATAGTAGCATGTCTTGCTTCATCAAGTACACAAGCTCAAGTGATTTTCTTGTAGAAAAACAGCCTGTCGATCAAACCTTGATGCATTCCCCTCATAGGTTGTTCATCCGGACTTGGTCCAACAACAGGCTAAGCAGCTCCATGAATTTGCACAAATATGGAGGGAAACTAGCCTTCCCTCTAGAAATTTCACAATCCTGGCTAGCGGCCTACTGGGCCATAGAATTACGCAATTTTGCTAAGAAATCTTCACCCGGAAAATTGTAGAATCCTTCCGAGCTGGGCCACTCAACCCATAATTTGCACAAATTTGGGTAGCAGTCAACTGCTCTGCCCAAAAATTGCACAAATCTACTGAGCATCCAACCCAGCTCCTAGCCAAAAATGTGCATTTTCTCCCAGTAGTTGAGTAGCCTCTTGCATGTGCCGTTGAGTTGACCAGTTCCTTCCGGGACTGAGAAAAATAGACTTGCATGCATGGGTTACTTCTCCCAAGGTAGCATGCAAAGGAATCCCTTGTTTCAGGGATATATTTTTGGCAGTTGGAGGTTACATGCAAGGACCATTTTAGAAACCTCCCACCAAGTGTCACTTTCGCTAGATTTATGGCATTTACGTCAATGCCTCAATTTTATCAAAACTCATCAACCGGATGCTGCAGAGCTCATTCCTCACCTCAAACTTGCAGCTCTGACATCCCACATCACATATAGGAGTTGTCAGCACATTCACCTCAACTTTTTTGAGGTAAGCCCACTTTCCATGTCCTATGTTGCATTTCTGGCACTTATTGTGTTTGGCTTCATATGAATGTTGTCTGCTTGATTTCAGTGAGTGCTTACTATTATTTTAATACATACTAGCTTGTACTAGCATCGTTTAAGTTTTCATTGCTATCTCACTATTGTTGCATGCATGAAACTATTTTTTAGGAATGGTCACCGATTCAACGACTTGCCTCACCCACATGCATGTTGTTCCATTTTTAGAATCTTTCATCCATTGTTTGCATGGAATATCATTCAACTATGTTTACACTCAGTATGACCATGCATTCACATTCACATTCACTTTTAGTCATCCGTCAGTGGGTCGGGACAGCCTTGGCCCAGACTCTGCCTCACCAAGACAACGTTACACAATCTTGAGAGGGAAGGCTCTGTCTTCCACTCAAGAAATGAACATTTCTACTCAGTGACTGTCCTCCAGTCTTGCATTGTATAATTCTGAGGTAGTGACTTTTGGCCTAGAAAATTGTGCAATGTAGTCACTGAGCATGCAACCATTGCCAGCTGAGATTGCAGATTGTGCAATTCCAATAGTTAGCAGCTAGACTCGACTATGCATTGCGTAGTTCTAAAGTCATTCAACCTCCCAGCAACCCAGATTTTGCCTTGCACAGTTTTGGCACTCATCCTCCCTACCTCTCAACTAAAATTGTGTGACCTTCATGATCAGTCACACAGGTATGTTGCAAGTCACTTCTCAAGTTAATTTTGGTTTTCAACTGACAGATTTCTTTCCATGAGTGTTTCCATGTATCCAGCTATTACAGGTGTTCGTCTGCCTCTCAGCAGTACGAGTACAATGGTTTGCAGGAGAGAAAAGTTGAAGACACCACTCAAAGAACACTTGGGGATGTAGTCAATCAAGTGTCTATGAGATTGCCTACTCACGAAGACATCAAGTTTCTCATAGACAAGGACATCAAGATATGACGGCAGCAACATCACAATGAGCAACATCATGAACAACATCTGAAAAAAGCATACCATATGTAATTAATGCAAGAGGAAGGTTGTTGACAACACGAAGGCGGAACAATGTTGCAAGATGAGGAAGATCCACTGATGATGAAAAAAACTTTGGAGACTTAGGCGATGGGGTGACGGCATGATTACATGAAGACAGAGAAGGGAACAAAGAAGGAGTTGCATGTGCTGAAGAAGAAACTCAAGGAATAACATGCGATGCACACATAATCAAATGACTTGATTCACGAACAAGAACAGTAGGGGCCGAAACATGCACTCACGGATGAAACTATGCCGGTACAAGTTATAGATCCATCCCAACAGTTGGAACGGAGAAAACATGGTCAGCAATGTTGTTGATCACATGCAAGGGATTTAGGAACATGCATGTCATTATGCGCACACATTTGATCCAACCCATTCAGTACACTCACCAAGGCAAAGACAAGAAGCAAGTCTAACTGGAGTTGAACATGTAGTTTACAGTTGATGTGCATGACCACCAACACACACTAGAATATCATCACAGACATTATGCATCAGTGTGTTTCCAGTTCAGTTGCACCAAGAATACCATCCACTTGCTAATAGATGAGTTGCATGGAGCCATGGGAATGCACCCACATGCAACGAAGGCAAGAGTTTCTTCAGCAAGATGTCACCACGGGGTGCATATACACCATCATGGACGACCAAGCTTGGGATCAGCTCACCACCTTCACCATCACAAGCATGTCAAAGAGCTGGTCTCACCACAATGGACCGAGTGTCAGTGATGTCTTGCATGGCTTGCTCAAGCCATTTTCTCTCACATGAGCACATGTGCATTGTAATGTGATGCCTTGTTAAGTGGAATTTCAAGTGTCAGTAGTTGGATGTAACAATCATACAGTAGATGAAGAGTCACAAGGGTAAATGAACTGTGACAAAGGGGAATTTCAGGGGTCACCCCACCCTTTACTATAAATAGAACCTCATAACTCATTTTAAAGGCTTTTGTTCAGCCAAGCTTCCGATAAGACTATCTTGGAGAGAGATTGGATAATATTGTAATGAGACTTGACTTCTGCACTGCAAAAGCTAGTACATATATTTAGACAAGCAGGCGGTTGTAGTTGTAACATTCCACTATTGGAACTAGTGGTTGGACATGGATGTATTATATGACTAGAACTTATACTTCTTAATATAACAAGAGCTAGCACGTTCAATGCATATGTTGTATTGTATTCTATGCTATCTAGTTTACTCTAAATGATATATTTATTTTCTTTCTTACGCATGCATGTATAGACTATTCTATATAAGTATGTATGAATATTTCTAAAATGTGTTGTTGGTTTAACCATCACTTTGGTTTGCTCGCTAACTTGCCTTGCATGTTGTGATGTATCTTTTCTCGCGTGTTCCCTTCCATATCGAGTGCTATCACAGGTTTCCAAGGGGCACACTCATCTCAACCCCCATGTGTTAGAACCTTTCATGCACCTTCCTTGACTCACTACAGCTGTCACACCCTTGCTACCAACAAAGTTATCTTACTTGCCTCTGTGCGAAATCACAATCAAGGCATTACTATATGCCCATTGCTGGGACTCCTACACCAAACAGTATGAGGTCTAATTGGGACTTTGTTATAGACATATTTGAGCACTGCAACCCCAATCGCATATTTCCATAAACTAAGGGCTTCTAAGTCCCTAAAAGTGTTGTTCGATTCCCTAAAGGAGTAAGGTCATCTCATTACGTCATCTCCCAGAAGTTCTCCCAGAAAAACTACTCATAACTGGTCAAAATAGGACCATACAGACTGCTCAATGCTAAGGGTGCATTGCATCTCACCTTCCACATGAAAAAAGTGTGATGCATACTGAAAATCCCTTTTGTAGGGTGTGATGAGCGAGGGCAGACAAATGGCAGAGGCAATTGGCTCGGTGGAAACCCAAAGAATCTTCTAGAAACTGACCATTTGACACTTGCCTCTTTGAATTCACCCAGGGATGAGTAAGAGATCATGAAATCTCCAAGTGGAACCAAGAACTATCAGAGAGATGACACTAATCAAAATCCCAAAGGCTGACTCACCCACCTGCAAACATCTATATATGGATCCCTCATCCTAGAGATCCAGAGGCTGGAATTTTGTATTTTGTAAGGAAGTGTTGTTGGTTTCTCTGTGCAACATAGTATTTTTGGGTGATTTAATATTTTCATGAGGTGAAGAGGGCTTTCGTGCTGGGAGGATGGCACTGGGTCAGACTAATGGGTTGTAATCCTCTCTTCTACCACTTCTATCAATAAAGCTTTTTGAGTTTTCCTCCATATTCTTGTATATCTCTAAATCTTGTATTGATATATGCATTTGTATGGTTAATACACATCTGATCCTATATTGTTTATGGTTATAGATCTCTATGCTTTCATGGTATTATGCTACTTTGACTCTACAGGTGTTCTTTGAAGCAGGACAAGTAAGGAAGGAGTGGTGAATGTCTGTCAAAGGAGGGAGGAAACAAGCAAGGATCCAAGCGAAAGACTGAGGTTGGTACTCTCAGCTTCTCTCTCATATATCTCTCATAAAGGAAAACAAAAGTAACTTTATTTTGTTTGTTTCTAAGATAGCTACCCGTCTTAGTGGGACTAGCAGCTCTGAATGGACACTAGTTTTCCCGATAACAAAATGGTGACTCTGCTGGGGAGTGAATAGCTTGTTTACTTGTTTCTATTTGTTTTCTTTATAAAGTATAGATGGATCCTGAAGTTAAGCCAGCTAGCCTTCGAACTGCATTTGCTATGCAAGTGCAAAGTGGATCAATGTTGCTTCAGTCCATATCTGGGTTTTGCTTATAAACTGAACAACTGACTTGCAAACATCCTAAGTGCCCTGGCGGTAGCTCAGGTAACCTCATTAGATCAGCCCATATACCTTGAGTTTACTTCCTATCAGTAGCTCAGCCTAAACCCCTGAACTTAGCTGCAAACTGTGAGAAAAAACCAAGCTCAGTCTCGTTCCTGGACCATTGCACTGTCTCTCATTAGCAGTCTGGATGCATCGCACCTCCCGTGTGTTGTAGGTGAGATGCATCCTTGTTTCCCTGTGTTACAGGTGCGATGATCAAATAAGACTATTTCTACCTCTAGATTTTGGTTTTTCCTTCATTGCCTTCATCTTTATTCAGTAGTTTTGTTGTCTATGATCCATATATCACTATTGAAACTCTCTTTCTTTGCACTATTCAACCTCCATTGATAAAGAATTGTGAATGTTTTGATGTATTTTTTGTCATTTACAGTTCTCTTGTGCAAATAACATCTTAATCAAACTGTCATCTGTTGATTTGAAAGTGTCGCAAGTGTCATTTTCAATCAAAGAAAAGAGTATTCCTCTTGTTGATAGTCGATTACACTTTTGCCATTGTATCTTATTTGAATTAATATTATTTCAAGTGTCTAAAGTAATTTTTGAATTCAAAATCGCAAAGTGTCGTCTTAGTCTTCCTTTCGTTTTTCGAAAAGAAAATTGTTAGTGTTGTCGCTTTGAAAGAAGAATAGTTCAGACTTGTACTTAGCATTATTTTTGTCATTCACAGATTAAGAAAGCAGAAAACAAATACATGCATGTGCATTTGCATTTAGACTGCTTGTTGATATTGATTTAGGAAAGTGCATCTTAGTGTGTGCTCTCTGCTCTATGTTGAAAAGATTTTACTTCTCTTTCCTTAGTAGCTAGGATTTTCATTGCAAAATGAAAGTAAATGATTGTTTATCATCTTAGATTGCATATTTAGGATTTGTATATCTACATCACGCAGTGAACCTTAAAGGTAAACTTCTTAAAAAAGATCAACTATAAAATAAATTTCAATGAACATAAAAATGATTTGGAACCTAACACACAACATTTAGAAGTCTAGGCTAGAGATGTATTTCGGCGTCATAAAGCCTGGTAACTATCACTTTCATTGTAGGTCGGGTGATTCCTCCTCTTTGAGATGAAAAGTGCTAGTACGGACTTGTTCTCCCATGTACCATCGAGTATATATTAGGAGACCACAATAGGCTATATCCTTTATCCTTAGGAAGCTGTGTCTGCCGCCCTATCGATCGCAATGCACTGAACACAACACTCGGGAAGATTGACTGTCGTACCGTAAAAAGTATTCTACAGTTTTGCGATTGGTTTGGTAATCCCTCTATCTAGATTTCTAGAGTAGTCACTTTCTTTCCTTTTTAGACTCCTTAAAAGAAAAGGTCCATTTGAGCACTTGTCACTTCAAGCACATTAAAAATTGAAGGCTACTAGAATCATCTTTAGCTTTCTCTCGACTCTTAAAAATTGAAAAAGCAAGTTGTGTCAAAGCATCATAAAATTTATTTTAATTAGAATAACATCACTATTCTCTCGTTGGTCTTAGGTTGAGAAAATGGAGTCCACCAATCAAGGATTTCCCCTTGGGGGAAATCCTAGTCCCTTCTCCTCTTGGGGAGATGTTGGTGCACCTCATATGGCCACATTGTCCCTTCCAGGACTGGCAATTGGCCTTCCAGTATGGCTTTTCTCGACCTCTGTCGTTTAAAGCACCATAATTCCTGAGCAATCAAATCAACATCGAGATGATACTGGAGTTACCCCCAACCTTCTACTTCATTTATTTCTCCCTCTCCTTCTTCCTCTTTTCTTGGTAAAGCTAGTAAAACTAAAAAGAAAGTAACTGAGAAGAAGAAGAAAGAGAAGGAGAAGAAGAAGAAGAAGCCAACAGAAAAAGGGGGCAACCATGCATCGTCTAACAAAAATCCACACACTGCACCATCCAAACCTAAATCTCCATGTGTCTTGCAATGGGGACCACTATCATCGAGATTTTCCTTGCATCCCATGGATCTTAAGGGACTTGTCTCCTCGCTTGCACAATCCGGTGTCATCAACCTCTGATGATCATGTTGAGAGTACACCGTCAACTAGTGAAAACTAAGTCAATGGACATAAAGGAAGATCTAAATTTCCTTGTAGACCGTGTGAAGGTGATCATGCCCTCCACTGTTGTCCCTTCCTGGACAAAGCTAAAAAAGTCTTGGACAACTATCCTGCTTCACTGCAGCGACTTCCTCCTAGATACAAGAAACTCCTACTGAGTCCATCACTAGTTGAAAATCCGACTGACACCTTTGTTATCGGTCAAAGCACATTTCAATGGAGATAAATCCTCTAAGCGCACACTGGATGAAAGTCAACAGGTGGAGACAGCAGTCAACCCAATCTTGTCTTTAGAGGATCCATCTTCAAATGATACTGTCACCAAAGAGAATGAGAACGACACCGTTCAAATTCTTTTCATGAAAACAGACTTCGATGAACATGGGGCAATCTACCCATTCCTTTACCACAGGAAGTAAGTTCATCAGAGATTTATCTGGCCATTTATTTGGTCCCACCTCCAAGCAATCTAGTCATTTCCTTCGATTGGAATCTACTAGGCAGACCCCGCCTACCATCTAATGTACCATTCCGAATCATAGTACAAGCTTACAGAATGATCATGGTCGGTACTATTATATATGAAGGGGCCTCTGTGATAGTCCTTTTCTCAACTGCTTGGAAAGCGCTTGGTTCACCATCACTTCTGCTTGAGATTCGAAATCTGACAGGCTTCAACAAAGGAACCAGTCAACCGTTAGGGATCCTTCCAAATTTGCCTATAACTTTGAGAAGGAAAACTATTCATCTAAAGATGATGGTAGTACAAGGACCCTTAGATTACAATATAATCCTTGGGCGTGACTACATTTATAGCGTGGGAGCTATTGTTTCCTCACTCTTTCGAGTGATGTGTTTTCTGCATGAAGACAGAGTGGTCCAGCTTGTAGACCATCTTTCATTCCCCGGTTCACACATAGTTACTAGTCAAATGCCATCCATAACTGGTATTTTTCCACAAGGAATGTCTCATCAATCTCCAGTCCGTCCACCTGATGGGCATGAGTGATTCAGTGATTTTGACTGAAACCCTAGGGGCATGCACCCTCTCTGCTTCGGCAAGAAAACTTCAGGTATAGGGTAGGTTTCCATGGAGGATATATGACTAGTCTGACACACCCGTCCATATAGGAAAATGGGATTAGACTAGAATAATATTCCCTCATCAAGGTTAGGTGATTGGAACTTGAATCACCTTCATCTATTCCAGATAGAGCCAAAAAAGTGTTTTGTCTGCAAATGAATGGTAACCTGGAAGCTCTACTACGTTATACCTGAAGGCATGCAAGTGAAAAGTGACCAATGTAACTCTAACCTCATAGCTTTTTACTAACTTCAACTGCTTAAGTTAGGTGATTGGTCTGATCAACCATTCACCTTTGCCGGGACCAACGGAAAGGACAAAGTAAAGGAGATGTTTCCCACCAAGAAGCTATCCTACCTAACCTTAATAGTTCTTTAACCCTTAGGATAGTAGTTGGTTGTTCCTAGCTTGCATACGAAAGGTTCCGGAGCAAAGTTTCGAATGGGGCAAGCTCCCTAAAAAATGAACCTATCGATGAGACATCCTTATTATATGACTGGCATGAGCAGTTTTACGCAACGTTCAAGCTCGTTAAAAAATAAACCTAACAATGAGCATATCTTCCACCAGAGTTTAATCTCATTAAAAAATGAACCCACCTTTGGTAAATAAACATTGTGATTGCATAATTATCAACTTTTGAGCCTTGGTCGTGTTCTTACCATCACCTTCACTCTTTTTGGCCGATCATACACCTCCATTTGATTGTTTACCCCTTTTAAGGAACAATTGCGATGAGTGATTCTATTAGCCATCTTCTTTACACTACCATGATTGAAAAGTTCCAAACCTTACCTGGAACCAGCTGCTATCCGAAAACATCACTCGTTCCTCATAAAACGAGTCTCCTTTAAGCTCTTTTCATCTGACTCATAAAATATGAAAAGATTCTTGAGCAATTGGCCTCTCCATCTCGTTAAAGTGATTGGAAGTGCCATCCCTCCTCTAGATTTTAATCTTTTTGGACCCAAGGGATCATTACACAAAAAGATCGAGCACTTGTCTTGCTCGGCTCATTAAAACTATCAAAAAGTCATCCTTTTTGTATTATTTTATACTTTTTCGGACCTAATGGATTATACTATGAAAAAAGATTACTGGAGTTTCCTTTCCATCTCTTTTCAGACTCTTAAAAATTGAGAAGGACCAAGTTATCTTTGTCATTAAACTCATTAAAACAATAGCAACAAACTTGTCCATGCAGACAAGAGCGAGTTTCATTGTCGCTAGGCTCGTTAAAACATAACGATAGGTTTGCCCAAAGGGACAATTATAGAACAAGCATATGTTATCCTCCTTAAGATTGACAAAAATAAAGAGGTACTAGTCAGCAATGACTGGGGAAAAATTGGGAAGAAAACTTGAAGAAACATTATTGGTAGCAGGTCACTCTTGAACATGACACTTTCACTCCATCACCATGATTAAGTCAGGTTGGGTTATTCCGTTCACTGGTCATATCACCATTGGTCCTCCGTACCATCCATTTTTGGGGTTATCGCTACCAATCCATTTCAGTGTCACTGATATGTTCAAGACAAATCGCTCAGAGAATTCACCAACCCATCTTATGTCTCATCCGCTCCAATACCTCCACGCTTCATTTTTTCATGACTACCACCTTGAACCTTGTATCATCATATCGTTTTCACCTCCACAAAATCCTTTTCTCCGTTTCATGTCGTAGATGTGGGATTCATTAAGGCCCTCCTACGACGGGTCATTTCTTGTCGACATCGACTCATTATCCAAGAAGTCGACTTAGGAACAACCCTTTCAGTACTTTGAAGCTTGCATGCCTCAATGGAAATTTTCTCACTTTCGGTGACAGGTTTACACCAATGGCCTTCGACTGAAAGATTTTACGTGGTGTTCAACATCGACTCATGTATTCACACCACGTGAATTTTACTGCAGTACCTTGAGGATCATTATCATTATCGCTAATTCCTCTCACACCTATTAATAACTTACATCATTGGTTGGTCATCAGGCAATGTCTTTCCATGTTCGACATCAGAACATCTTTTCACATGGATCAACTTGTACCTCGGGCAAAGATTGAACGAGTTTTGAAGACACCAGATCTATTCATCCATCTGGGTTGCGATATATTCAGGAAAATAAAGACATCAAAATGTACATCATAGCTGCACAGATAATCATCCAAGCTAAGATGGCTCTACTAGAATCATCAGTCTACCACACAGACGGTTGTCTATCCTATGTACATGAAAATGAATTTATAAAGCTGAGCATGGGAATGCCCACCTCAGCCAGATCATGAAAATATTATGAAGATAATATATTGTATTGTATCTTATTATAGGTCACCTTCTAGTTCGAAAAACCTCGGATCCTCATGATAAAGCATTTCACTCGACATCAGAAGATTTATGAACTCATGCTTTAGGGGGCAACTGTTATAGACATATTTGGGCACTGCAACCCCAATCACATATGTACATAAACCAAGGGCTTCTAAGTCCCTAAAAGTGTTGTTCCATACCCTAAAGGAGCAAGGTCAACTGATTACATCATCTCCCAGAAGTTCTCCCTAAAAAATTACTCAGAACTGGTCAAAACAGGACCATACAGACTGCTTAGTGCTAAGGGTGTGATGCATCTCACCGGCCACATGCAGAAAGTGCGATGCATACTGAAAATCCCTTATGTAGGGTACAATGAGTGAGGGAAGACAAATGGCAGAGGCAGTTGGCTAGGTGGAAACCCAGAGAATCTTCTAGAAACTGCCCATTTGAAACTTGCCTCTTTGAATTCGCCCAGGGATGAGTAAGAGATCATGAAATCTCCAAGTGGAACCAAGAACTATCAGGGAGATGACACTAATCAAAATCCCAGAATCTGACTAACCCACCTGCAAACATCTATATATGGATCCCTCATCCTAAAGATCCAGAGGCTAGAATTTTGTATTGTGTAAGGAAGTGTTGTTGGTTTCTCTGTGCAACATAGTATTGTTGGGTGATCTAAGCTTTTCATGAGGTGAAGATGGCTTTCATGTTGGGAGGGTGGAACTGGGTGAGACCAATGGGTTGTAATCCTCTCTTCTACTACTTCTATCAATAAATATATTTTAGTTTTCCTCCATATTCTTGTATATCTCTGAATCTTGTATTCATATATGCATTTCTGTGGTTAATACACATATGATCCTATATTGTTTATGGTAATATATCTCTATGTTCTCATGATATTATGCTGCTTTGACTCTGTTCTTTGAAGCAGGATAAGTAAGGAAGGAGTGGCGAAGCTCTGTCAAAGGAGGGAGGAAAAAAGCAAGGAGCCAAGTGAAAGACTGAGGTTGGTACTCTCTACTTCTCTCTCATCTATCTCTCATAAAGGAAAACAAAAGTAACTTTAGTTTGTTTGTTTCTAAGATAGCTACCCATCTTAGTTGGACTAACAGCTTTGATTGGACACTAATTTTCTCGGTAATAGACTTCTTACCACATAGATCCCATGACATGTTGGTAGGTCTAGCACCATCAACATTTTGGTGCTAGAAGGAGGGACAGATGACAAGCTGAATCCTTAGATCTATTTTGAAACTCTACATATCTATCATGACTAACTACTGAGTTTCTCTTCCAGAGTGTATGCCTTATGGAAAGGATTTCATTATCTCGGAAAAGATCTTGGATAACTTTTCTCATAAAACATATGATGGTGGAGGCCATGTAGCCTTGGTTAGGCACATGGTTGGCATTGTAGGCTCATGCAAAAGACATGGATTCTTTGAAGAATACATGTGTTGTGTGTTGCTGGTCTACATGCTTCGACGGAACCCAATGCATTGGTGTTCCACACTACCTAGAAAATATATTCATTCTATTTCCCATCTAGTCACAGAAATGAACCGTGCTTTCAATCACTTCGACCGTAAAGCACTCAAAAAAGAAATTCTGAAATTAGGAAAAGCACCCAATGAACCCATTGAGCAATTTCACACACACTTTTGTAATCTTGCATACCGATTCCCCGAAGATGATATTGATTGGGAATTTCTCGATGGGGGATTTGAGTATCTTCTTTACATATATGAAAATCCACAATTCTTGGAATCACTCGAATCCCTCTCATACTCCGGTAATGGTACTACGTAATCACAAGCAGGCAAAGTCGATGTCACAAGTGACTATCCGCATTCAAATCATCAAAAAATGCCACCACCACAGAGTGATGTGGGAGATCATGCACATACCTCTTTTGAACTGTCACATCCTCCCACCCCACCTACTCTTGATATCTACACAGATTTAGCTTGCAAGCCTATGGGTTGTCACATGGATTCATTCTCTCAGCCTCCGTCTCCACATTCTATTGATCCTCCGGATTGTACTACCTTTTGTTCTTCCATTCTAAACTTCTCACCTGTTGTGAACGAGGATCAACTTGTCGACGGAGTTGGTGTTATGTGTCCAAATTACGCCATAATTCATGATGAGTGTGTGTGGGAATGTAGAGAATAACACATGGTGAAGGATGAATCCCTTCCAGTCGCACCTCATCAGCTTTATCCTGACATCCCTTGTGATTCTGTCACTACTAATTTCCCCTATAAAAAATAATTTCTAGATGTTTCTACTTCCTATTGTTCACAGGACACGTCACATGTCATTCTGTCATTACATTACAAAGAGGACACATCATCCTCCAAAAATCTATCCAATCTATCATTTATCATTTGTGAGAACACAGAATGTGAACATATTTGCTTCTCATCTACCCATCTGCTCGATTCATCAAAGCATGAGGATGCTGACAAACATCCTGTATTTTATGATCTTCGTTGTCGTGGTCTATCCACTTTCTCATTCGATAACCATGTTGATTCAATCATTGTTAATTTGTCCAAGGCACTGGTCTATGATGATTTATCTCTTAATGAAGTTGAAACCTTGTAGGATGTCTAGGCACTTTAGCCTGAGCTTATGGTTATGTCAAGCCCTCGCTGTCCTGAGGTTGGTTTCACTTCCTGTCAATAAATTTTTGAAACAGTCAAGGCTCCTCATCACTCACTGGTTTGCATTGAAGATCGACCAAAAACCCAGATTTCGCTTCCTTCACTCAAACTACATGATCCCATCGTTCATGCATTGGAGGAATCCTACACAGCAAGCACACATGCATAACGTAAGTCGTCTACCTTTCTCATGTTTATTTTCCTATCACAGTCAAGAGAATGCAAACACTCAACATCTGCACGTAGTGTATCACAACACCATTGATCTGGAATTAAACAGGAACACAATAAATTATAGAGATAACCATAAACACTAAGATGTAGTGGAAATAATACTTCATTTCATTAATGTAAAATATTGAAATATGCTCAGAAACAGAGATGGAAATAAACCAGCTAGGGCAATGGTAGCTTATCACTAAGAAGAGATGTGGCGGCTACATGCCTCTGAACTGTGTTACAATGAGGCTCGAAGGCCTATTTATTGTTGAGAAATAATGGAAAACCCTAAACATCCAAAAACCTAACCCTAGAAAATGAAACACCAACTGTGGGCCACGTTTGGGTAAATTGGTACATGAATTTCTCGGGGTCGTAACTTTGGCATACGATCTCTGTTTGATGTGCACAATATCTCGTTAGAAATATCTATCTGAGAATTAAAACATTGGGAAGAGAAACGTCAGTCCATGGACTTATGTTTCTCCCAGTTTTCTCAAAAGACTTTGTTTAGGGCCTCAAAATGGCTCCAAAAGTTCACGACCCAAAAAACTGCTAAAAATAGTAAACTATGCTACAATTAAGGAAACTGAAAACTTGAAAGAAACAATGGTGGGGGTCCAAGTGGACTTGGTAGGTGGTGACCGATATCCAGCTGGATCATTCCTCCCCCCTTAGGAAGCAATGGTCCCCATTGCATTGAGTTCCTCCATGAGATGAGGAAACTTCTGCTAAACTTGGTCCTTGGTAAGACACTTGCCCTGGTGAAGGAGTTGGCCTGCTTTGATAATTTGATATAGTTGCATATTTTGCTGGTGAGTGTGCTTGATCTGTGTGTCCATGATCCGATCAGTTGCAACTTCTTCCATGCCATCTGGATTTAACTCTGTGGGTGTGAGTTGTTCTGCAATGTCAGATATGTCTAGTAGTGGTGGAAAGTATGGCCAAAGGCGGTCCACATTGAACACTGGGTATAGGCCAAGGAATGGGGGAATGCTAAGCTCAAATGCATTCTCTAACAACCTTGGTAATGGTGTAAGGACCTGTTGAAGCCCCGAAAATTGGGTCAACAACAAGGGGGATACTTGCCCCGTCTGGACCTTGGTTGGCAACTCCTTTTTCGTTTGGTATAGCGGGTCCGACTGGAGATAATGGGACCAATTTCCCAATTTGTGTGTGTGTGTATAGAATATGATATCTCTGATCAAACAATTCTTAATTAAGATGCTCTAATTCTAACTTTAATCTAATGACATGCTATTGTATTATAATAAAACAGAAATATCTAAGTCTATACTAACCCGGGGTATGATTCTTCTGTTATGCGATCTAAAATGATTCCAGATAATAATCGGTAATAAAGATCATTCAACTATTATAAGAAAAGAATTCAATATAGATGAACCACTTCGCATAAAAAGTTAGGCGAAACAATTGCGAAAAATATATCGCATAATAAGCTACTCATATATCAAGCATAAATAAATAGCTATCACCGTACAAAACTGCCAAATGATAACTCAGGCATTCAAGCTTTAACATATAAATAACTAAATTTAAATATTACTTTAACATAGGAAATAGAAACAGTTAAGAGATAAAAGTACCATTTATAACTAGTTCTACTCATGAGCTTCAAGCAATAGCGATTTATCTCTTCTCAATCCAACATCAACTAAGAGTACAGAAGTGCAACATCAGTAGCAGATATCAGATGCAAAAATCAACAAATCCTATTCCATTCATTCACCAAAACCTCCTCGGAGGGTGCAAAAGTGCATGTTCTGAGGACAAGTTTTCGATAAATTTTTGGACCCTTCTCTAAATGCATGAGAAGGGTTTAAATACTACTAACTACGTCTAAAAAAAACTCGATTACAAAATTAAGGATACGGTTTAAATGACCATCCTTTTTCTAGGGAAAATAAAATAAAACTCTTTCTAAAATTAAATCTAAAACTAACTATTTCTGTATTTTCTCCTTAATATCGCAAGCATTCAGCATTTGTTTGAGCAAAGTCGGTTGGTCGACTTCAGCCTTTAATTGTCCTATGAAAACAGAATCTGCTAGAGCTGGTGCCATTTTTTCGGCAGAATTGATGATGGTTTTGAGAGTCATACACTAGCTGTGAGGTTTTACTAAATAAGCCCAGTAAGATTCCCAATTCATTCAACTTAGTTAATATTCTAACCGATTCTTCCCTTTCTTGAGCCCTCTGTCTCTAGTCTGATTGTAGCTGCTGTACTTTTGGTAGATATCCTGGAGTGGTTTCGGAGACTAAATTTTCTCTATGCAAATTCTCATTTATGCAATTGATAAGGCTATTTGCCGCTGTGGCTACTTCTTTTGTTGCTTTCTTGGCCTCCCTGACCTGTGTATCCCATTTATCAAAGAGAATTTCTTTCTGTTTGTCATTTATTAATTGTGCGCCTGCTCTTTTACCCTCCTCCGTTTCCTGCCAAGCGAAATATTCAGTAACTTGTTTATCAATTAAATCATAATCATGTCGTAAATCTACAACTTGATTAGTGATTGTATCACTTATTTCGCAATACCGATATTTTTTGGCTTAGTGCTTCTTGTTGCTATAGTAGTTGCTCATTTAGGGAAATGTATTCTGTGATGAATTATGTGATCTTGGGATCATCCTTGTGTGTTTCCTGCGTATCCTGTAATTGCTTGTCTTTCTCTACCAAACTGTTCTGATATCCTATCTGCATCTGCTAGAATTCTTGTTGTAGTCTTTCAAGTTGTCTCTATGCTTCGTTATTAGCATTAGCTTGTTGCAGTTGTTGCTGCAAAACTTGTATTAGGTCTTTTTTTTCTTTTAGTAGTTGTTGTACTTCAGATGATTTATCAATAGTTGCAGAGGCATAAGCTCCTACAATTTGGGATAATTTGGTGAGATTCTCAGTTGGATCTGTAGTAGGATCTTGCCAGAGGACATCCAATTTCTCTACATCATGAGATATCACGTTTTCCAATTTCCTCTTCTTCCTTTGTCTTCTTACCACTGCCTTATGTTGCAGACTATAAAATACATCAAGAGGAGGAATTTCCTCTATCTTGAGTACAAGTTTAGAAGATGGAGTAATAGGGATGTGTTCCATGTCTGAGATATTGTTGATTGTTTTTGTGACCATTTCTTCTGTTGCCTGTACAGTGCTTTCAGGTGTCTTTACGCTTTGGCCTTCAAGGTTGATCATATCATTGAAGTTTTTCCATCCTTTGTCTAGCTCTATTCTATCTTATGGTGGCTAACCGATAAGAATGGGAGGATCTTCTTGTGGAGAAGTTAACACCTGTTGTTGTTCAGGCTCTTTTGATTGGGCAGTATCCCTTACTGACGCTTTGCTTTTTCCATGGTCACTTTCGGATTTTTTAGAGTGTTCCAATATTTATTTCTAGGATTTGGAATTGGATTTACCTGTATCAAAACTTTCACTGAGGCTAATGCTTGGAGTCGGTTCCCTTGCAGGTTCTAGGCATAGCTTTTCTAAAGGAATATTGGCTAGTATTCTCTCCCTATATGTATTGAATCTCTAAAACGTTGCTGGAGAAAAATGCGTTTGAGCTGTATTTAGAATTTCTTCAAGCGTGCTTTTTTGTTGAAACACATCATCAAAAGGATCCACTTCTTTGATGAACACTTTTATTTTAACCGCGATAGCGAAATTCTTAGCTACATCGTGAGGGTCAAACGGTCTTGCTGTGAATTTGAATAATTGCAGACATGTTATATTGTTCACTTCTTTGAAAGCGTGGCCTATATCAAACAATGAGAAGGCCCCAAAGGCTACAGGAAATTGTGGCCATATAGCTTTCTTCTTATCCTTTAAATCCTTAGTCAAACCTCCCTCTCCGCAGGTTTGATAAGAAATTTCTCTTGCCAAGAGATTATCGGGAACATACAAAGGTAAGATGTGAGGGGAATTGATGCTTCCGAAGACTCTAACATATGTAAACAATTCCTCTCCAAACCATTTTGCGACTGTTTGGATGTCTTCTTCTGCTTCTGGAGAGCATCTTAGAGCATCCTTGTCGTACAATATCTTGTAGAGGGGTAACATGACTCCATGAAAAATTTTGTAGAAAAATGGGGGGAATTTAGAATCCCACAACTCTTTATGGTAAACATGAATGGGCAAAGGGTCTCGAGTTGTCCATTTCCATCCCATTACAGGAAACTTTGAAACATAGCAAATTGCATCCATCACATATGCCGATAAATAAAATGGGGGATAAATTCTTTGGGAAGCAGTTCTTTTAGATCGGTAATTTACAATGGCAGTAGCTAAGTTATCTGACATTATTCTAGACCAATCCAAAATAATAGAATTAACGGTAGCATCCAACAATGGTATCCAATCGGATGAAAATTTTCTAATATCTAGCCTCCCGTAAAGCCTACAGATCATTGCAGCAACAAAGCAATATGGGGAAGTGAGGGAACTAGTACTATACATACCATGTTTATCGTTTTTCAGCGGTTCATCCCTCCTTGACCAGTATTTAGTGGATTCTGCTAGGTCTTTATTTTCTTTGGAAAACTTCTCCATGAACTGTTTGTTGTAAATTGCCTGAGGTTCTAGCAAATGATACATAACTTTCAAATCTTGTTGAGAAAATGAGCCGATAAGTCCTTGGCCCTGAGTTTTAAACTTTTTGTTCTTAATATTGGCGCTATCCAGTACCCACTTAATCATGTCCGTGTAGGGGAGAATTTTGGGTCTTGCTGCTATCTAGTGCAGGAATGAACAAGCTAAGTCTGTAACTGATGCTTCAGACGAGATTGCTGAGCCTGCAGTAGCCATAAATCCTATTACCTTAGGATCCTCTTCTTCGAGTAGATTATACATGCCTTCCCAGGTGGAAATACCCGCTTCTCTGTTGTATGTGGTGTCTGTGTAAAAGGGCACCATTTCTTTATCTTCAGACAATGGAGCCTTACCTTTCTTCCCCATAGCTTCCTATTTACTTCTTTGTATAGCTTTTCGTTCTTCGTTCCTGCAGTTTACAAGTGAGGTGAAAGTAATGATAAGAATAGTGACGAGAAAGCTTTAAATGCAGAAGACATGAAAAAAGTATACCACCTTACGTGAATTGGCTCTTCGATAAACACGAAACAATATTTCATTAACAACTGGAAACTACCTTATTAATGAGCATTAAAGTGCATAACCAGTTCGTCTTATGGAAAAATATTTTTCCTTGAATACTAAGCCCGAAAAATCTGTGATTTTGTGATTTTCTTTGCAATATCGTAGATCGTTGCATCGCATAATCACAAGATCGCAATATCGCAAAGTCTTTCTGTTACTCTATCGTAAAATCGCATTAGCGCTTTATCGCAATTTTGCAATATAGCATGGTCGCAATATCGCGTGGTCGCAATATTGCATAGTCGCAACATCGCATAATGATAATATATGCATGTTTTGTGTTAAGCAGTTTCTTGCGAGGCGCTATTTTGTGATATGTGTTATCGCATATCGGCGTTTTTTGCAGTTTTTATTATAAGTGATCTTCTAAGAACTGCAATGCGATATATGTTTATCCTTATGCAATTTTGCATCGAATTCTCGTGATTTTAGAGTTTACCTTGTAAGTAGGCATGCTGTTATCTTTTCAGGAGTGATTTTGTCTTCCCTCATCACAAAACTTAAGTTTTTAAGATTATTTTCAAAGGTATTTTCTTAAGTTTACGATGGTAATTTTTATTGAAAAGGAAGTACAATCACTAATTGTTTTTTTTGAATTTTAGCTAAGGGTCCCCATTTATTTAGTATTAGTCGCAACACTAAATAAAAAGGGGGGTTGTTGGTGGTCACAACAATTGGCGATTCACTTGGAAGAACCAGTTATCTCTATCGTTCTTTTGAATTTTCTATTCTTCCAAAACAGAAAATTTTCCAGAAAAATAAACTTTATTATAGAAAGATAAAGCACATTATGCTTTAACCTGTCAATGATATTTTGTTTCAACTATTTCCAACTTTGATTATTTGTTTCTTCAAGCTAGTCCTTGTATTTACATCAGTCATTACTTGGTTTGTAAAGATAAAACAAAGGCTTCTCTGTAAAACAGTTTTAAGTATGCTCATTTGTCGTAGATAGAGCCTCTGCTACCAGCAGGCGTTCATAGCCTTGACAGGGTTACCTGTTACCCAACAATGATCATGTATCCTACTTAAGGAAACCTACAATTCTCAAAGAAGAATCCACATCTACACTTATTTCTTTGATTTTTCTTTTATTCTTAAAGAACAATGTCTTGGTTTGATAACCAATTTATAACACAGTCATTCACTTGATTTTTTAACTTTGCTGAACAAGCTAGCTCGTGATGAGACCCCTTGCCTCTAGATTGCAACAATCTTGAGTCATTGCCCTATTATGGTATGCAGTATTAGCAAAGTCAGCAAGTTATAATTTCTGTGATTATGATAAGCCAGCTCGTGATGAGTCCTGTCACTCTTTAAGATAAAGTGTATCCTTGGATTGTTCCTCTAAAAGTTATGATTTCCTTGGTAGGGAGGAAGTCATTGTTTCCTTAAGATAGCTCTAGACGACAATAGTAGAGTTTTTTGGAAGGAGTTATTCTGTTATTGATACCTTTCATTGCACTGATATAAAACAATTTCTCACTAAAGGTTGTTTTCATCAAATTTTATGAAGTTGAAACTAGTATCATATCTAGGCTAGAGTCTTTAACTATATCTTCCAATAATAAAGATCAATTTTCCAAAATATTTTCTATCTATACAAGCGAAAGATCAAAATTTGAAAGAGAAATGGTATCTTTTCCGTAAATCCCTAATGTAACCATTTACAACTAGTTTTATAATGAAAGAAATATTTAAGGGATAATTAGGAATTTTCTGATGAGAAGTAAATATTTCCTTGCACATATATATGATATGAAAAGGGCTAATTGCTATCTTTATTTTTAATCTACATGACTATTAAAAATAAATTATCTACATAAACAAACTAACTAAATTAATTTTACTCCTATTCTAACTATATACATGAAAGTGACTAGGTATAGTCATATTTCTAGTGTAACCATTCTCTCACTTTTACTCCTACATATATATACAATTTGAATGTTAGTAATAAGAATAAAAATCTTATTGAATTAAGAACATTAAATCTAACATCAAAATGTACAACTAATGTTAGAAGTTTCTTTAAAATCTTTTTTTTTTATGAATTTTTCTTTCCAATTGAATACCAATTGGATCATGGAAATCTGGATGGATTTCTGATAAAGATTGTGAAATTTTCAGACGAAGAGATGACATGCCATATTGAAGATATGAATTTTTAGATTGGAAGGTCTGGATGTATATTGTTAGTGATATGTGTAAATGTTAAGCTATTTGTAGTTTTCCATGAAGAGAATGAGTCAATGAAGAATGTATGGAAATCTTTCAAATTAAACAAAAAGTTAGTAAGTAAATTGAATTGCTGGCAAATTTCTACAAATACACTTTCTTGTTGATATTGTCTTAGAGAAGAAAAAAGCTTTTGATAAAGCATTGATATCGCTTGAAATTGAAATTGCCACTGAAATAGATTTTGATATTTTTGAGAGATTTCAATTTTCCAACAAGGCAATACATCAATTGAATGTTTGGTGATGAGGTGCTCAATATGCCAACATAATGTATCAAAAACCTGAAAATTAAAATTTGATTTTATACAATGTAAGTGAGGAAGCGAAAATAGGCTAAAATGACCATATGTACAATTACTGTTACAGCACAATAGGGATCTTTTTGAAATAATTTCTCTTTCACAAGGATTGGTCGGAATTATGGAATTTGAGTAATTTCGAATTCCAACTTGTGAATTAGAAATAGGATTATGATTAGAACAGGTTTGAAGGTTTGATCATGATATGAATCATAAATTGGAAAATCCTCTTGAATAGTGAAATCCCGAGGATAATTCGTTGTTTTAGAATGAGGATTGATTGGAAAAATTTCTAAATTAAAATATCTCTCATTCTCAGAAGTCATTTGAAGTTTGTGATGATTTCTTCGAGAAAAATCAATGTCTTCAATGTCAAAGTAATTATCGTAAATGACTTCAGAAGATTCGCTAGATTTCCCTTCAATCTCACTCAATGTATCAAAACAAAGACGGACAAAAATTTCATGCTCGTTAATGGCAAAAGAATGATCAGTCTTTGCTTCTCTATCTTGACCAAAACTTAATGGTGATTGATTTAGATCAGCCTCTATATTTTTTGATATATCATTAATACCAAGAGGGAAAGAATTACCATCATTGAAAATATCAGGATAAAGACAAAAATGTGATTCAAAAATAATGCTTTTAAAAATATCTTTGTTTGAGATTTCTTGTGTGTTATGCTCATCATGGAAAGATTCAGAAATTTGTACAATTATTTGCATTCTATTGTTTACCTCGGTTGTTGCTTGTACTTGCTGATTTGTGATCTGGTCTTCTCATTTTACCTCCAAGTTGCTTTCGGACTTCAAGGTGATCCTTTCTTTGAAATTGCTGCTATTGTCCCTTTGTACTTGATCAGAAAAAATTTCTAAGCTTTGTGAAACCTCTTCGTTACAATTTATTGGCACATCCAAATTGTATTTCTCATTTATGTTGGGATGGATTTGAACAAAGCTTGGACTAATTTCATATGGATCGGGGATAGGAGGTGGAAAATAATCATGTTCAAACCAATCTAGTGATTATTCTTTTATGAATTCATTTTCGACATTAAATTTCAAACAGTTCAAATGAAATCGAATATTAAAATCTCTAAAAGATTCATTTTCTTTTCGTAGATACTTAATTTCATCATATACCTGATCGTAATCATAATGGTCAAATTGACAAACAAAAATTGTGACAAATTGATCCCTGCTGTGAATTGAGGCAATCAGAAGGGTTCTACACCAATTCCTAGCTTCTGCTACGAATGTGAGAGTAAAAATTCTGCATAAAATGCCTTCATCAATTCCTTGAAAATTAGAATTTGAAACATTTTGAATAAATTGAAGGGCATGATTAAAAGGAGAAGAATTTCTCTTACCATTGATTTTTTTCTGAGACAAGAGCCTTACCACTTTGGGTGGAGTATTGGAAGATGCATGTACATGGATACAACTCCAAATTGGAAGTTTAAGAGGAGCCATCATAATTTAAATAAAATGTTAAAATTGAAAAGACTCCATTAGACAACTTGTTTCAGGCCCTCCTTCTAGCGCCAAATATGTTGAAGCCCAGAAAATCGAGTCAACAACAAAGGGGATACCTGCCCGGTCTGAACCTTGGTTGGCAGCTCCTTTTCCGTTTGGTATAGCGGGTCTAACTGGGGATAATGGGACCAGTTTCCCAATTTGTGTGTGTGTGTGTGTGTAGAATATGATATCTCTGATCAAACAGTGCCTAATTAAGATGCTCTAATTCTAAATTTAATCTAATGACATGCTATTGTATTCTAATAAAATAGAAATATCTAATTCTATACTAACCCGGGGTATGATTCTTCTGTTATGCAATCTAAAATGATTTTAGATAATAATCGATAATAAATATCATTCAACTATTATAAGAAAATAATTCAATATAGCTTAACCACTTTACATAAAAAGTTAGGCGAAATAGTTGCGAAAAACATATCGCATAATAAGATACTCATATATCAAGCATAAATAAATAGTTATCACCGTACAAAAGTGCCAAATGATAACTCAGGCATTCAAGCATTAACATATAAATAACTGAATTTAAATATCACTTTAACACAGGAAATAGAAACAATTAAGAGATAAAAGTACCATTTATAACTAGTTATACTCATGACCTTCAAGCGATAGCGATTTATCTCTTCTCAATCCAACATCAACTAAGAGTACAGAAGTGAAACATCAGTCGCAGATATCAGATACAAAAATCAATAAATCATTTTCCATTCATTCACCAAAACCTCCTCGGAGGGTGCAAAAGTGCATATTCTAAGGACAAGTTTTTGATAAATTTTCGGACCCTTCTCTAAATGCATGAGAAGGGTTTAAATACTACTAACTACGTCTAAAAATAACTCGATTACAAAATTAAGGATACGGTTTAAATGACCGTCCTTTTTCTAGGGAAAATAAAGTAAAACTATTTCTAAAATTAAATCTAAAACTAACTATTTTTGTATTTTCTCCTTAATATCGCAAGCATTCAGCATTTGTTTGAGCAAAGTCGGTTGGCCAACTTCAGCCTTTAATTTTTCTATGAAAACACAATCTGCTAGAGCTAGTGCCATTTTTTTGGCAGAATTGATGATGTTTTTGAGAGTCATACACTAGCTGTGAGGTTTTACTAAATAAGCCCAGTAAGATTCCCAATTCAACTTAGTTAATCTTCTAATCGATTCTGCCCTTTCTTGAGCCCTTTGTCTCTAGTCTGATTGTAGCTGATGTACTTTTGGCAGATATCATGGAGTGGTTTCAAAGACTAAATTTGCTCTATGCAAATTCTCATTTATGCAATTGATAAGGCTATTTTCCATTGTGGCTGCTTCTTCAACTGCTTGCTCAGCCTCCCTGACCTGTGTATCCCATTTATCAAAGAGCATTTCTTTATATTTGTCATTTGTTATTGGTGCGCCTACTCTTTTACCCTCCTCCATTTCCTGCCAAGCCAAATATTCAGTAACTCGTTTATTAGCTAAATCACAATCATGTCATAAATCTACGACTTGATTAGTGATTGTATCTCTTATTTCACAATACGAGTTCCATTGTGATATTTTTTGGCTTAGTGTTTCTTATTGCTGTAGTAATTTCTCATTCAGGGAAATGGATTCTGTGATGAATTATGTGATCTTGGGATCATCCTTGTGCATTTTATATCCTGTAATTGCTTGTCTTTCTCTACCAAACTGTTCTGATAGCCTATCTACATCTGTTGGAATTCCTACTGTAGTCTTTCAAGTTGTCTCTGTGCTTCGTTATTAGCATTGGCTTGTTGCAGCTGTTGTTGCAAAACTTGTGTTAGGTCTTGTTTTTATTTTAGCAGTTGTTGTACTTCAGATGCTTTATCAATAGTTGCAGAGGCATAAGCTCCTGCAATTTGGGATAATTTGGTGAGATTCTCAGTTGGATCAGTGGTAGGATCTTGCCAGAGGACATCCAATTGCTCTGGGTCATGAGATATCACGTTTTCGGATTTCGTCTTCTTCCTTTGTCTTCTTACTACTGCCTTATGTTGCAGACTGTAAAATACATCAAGAGGAGGAATTTCCTCTGTCTTGAGTACAAGTTCAGAAGATGGGGTAATAGGGATGTGTTCCATGTCTGGGATATCATTAATCGTTTTTATGACCATTTCTTCTGTTGCCTGTACATTACTTTCAGGTGTCTTTACACTTTGGCCTTCAAGGTTAATCATATCATTGAATTTCTGCCATTCTTTGTCTAGCTCTATTCTATCTGATGGTGGCTGACCGATAAGAATGGGAGGATCTTCTTGTGGAGAAGTTAACACCTATTCTTGTTCAGGCTATGTTGATTGGGCAGTATCCCTTACTAACCCTTCGCTTTTGCCATGGTCACTTTCGGATTTTTTAGAGTGTTCCAATATTTCTTTCTCAGATTTGGATTTGGATTTAGCTGTATGAGAACTTTCACTTAGGCTAATGCTTGGAATCGGTTCCCTTGTGGGTTCTAGGCTTAGCTTTTCTAAAGGGATATTGGCTAGTCTTCTTTCCGTGTATGTCTTGAATCTCTGAAACTCTATTGGAGAAAAACGCGTTTGAGCCATATTTAGAATTTCTTCAAGCATGCTTTTTTGTTGAAACACAACATCAAAAGGATCCGCTTCTTTGATGAACACTTTTATTTTAACCGCGATAGTGAAATTCTTAGCTACATCGGGAGGGTCAAACTGTCTTGCTATGAATTTGAATAATTGCAGACAGGTTATATTGTTCACTTCTTTGAAAGCGTGGCCTATATCAAACAATGAGAAGGCCTCACAGGCTATAGGAAAGTGTGGCCATATAGCTTTCTTCTTATCCTTTAAATCTTTAGTCAAACCTCCCTCTCCGCGGGTTTGATAAGCAATTTATCTTGCCAAGAGTTTATCAGGAACATACAAAGGTAAGATGTGAGGGGAAGCGGTACTTCCGAAGACTCTAACATATGTAAGCAATTCCTCTCCAAACCATTTGCGACTGTTTGTATGTCTGCTTCTGCTTCTGGAGAGCATCTTGGAGCATCTTTGTCGTACAATATCTTGTAGAGGGGTAACATGACTCCATGACAAATTTTGTAGAAAAATGGTGGGAATTTAGAATCCCAAAACTCTTTATGATAAACATGAATGGGTAGAGGGTCTTGAGTTGTCCATTTCCATCCCATTATAGGAAACTTTGAAACATAGCAAATTGCATCCATCACATATGCCGATAAATAAAATGGGGGATAAATTCTTTGGGAAGCAGTTCTTTTAGATCGGTAATTTACAATGGCATTAGCTAAGTTATATGATAGTATTCTAGAGCAATCCAAAATAATAGAATTAACGACAGCATCCAACAATGGTATCTAATCAGATGAATTTTTTTTAATATCTGGCCTCTCGTAAAGCCTACAGATCATAGCAGCAGTAAAGCAATATGGGGAAGTGAGGGAACCAGTACTATACATACCATGTTTATCCATTTTCAGTGGTTCATCCCTCCTTGACCAGTCTTTAGTGGATTTTGCCAGGTCTTCATTTTCTTTGGAAAACTTCTCCATGAACTGATTGTTGTAAATCGCCTGAGGTTCTAGCAAATGATACATAAGTTTCAAATCTTGTTGAGCAAATGAGCAGATAAGTCCTTGGACCTGAGTTTTAAATTGACTATTCTTAATATCGGCGTTATCCAGTACCCACTTAATCATGTCCGTGTAGGGGATAATTTTGGGTCTTGCTACTATCCGGTGCAGGAATGAACAAGCTAAGTCTGCAACTGATGCTTCAGACGAGCTTGATGAGCTTGCAGTAGCCATAAATCCCGTTACCTTAGGATCCTCTTCTTCGAGTAGATTATACATGCCTTCCCAAGTGGAAATACCCACTTCTCTGTTGCATGCAGTGTCTGTGTAAAAGGGCGCCATCTCTTTATCTTCAGACATTGGAGCCTTACCTTTCTTCCCCATAGCTTCCTGTTTATTGCTTTGTATAGCTTTTCATTCTTCATTCCTACAATTTACAAGTGAGGTGAAAGTAATTATAAGAATAGTGACGGGAAAGCTTTAAATGTTGAAGACATGCAAAAATTATACCACCTTACGTGAACTAGCTCTTCGATAAACATGAAACAATATTTCATTAACAACTGGCAACTACCTTATTAATGAGCATTAAAGCACATAACCAGTTCGTCTTATGGAAAAATATTTTTCCTTGAATACTGAGCTCGAAAAATCTACGATGAAGCGATTTGGCGATTTGCTTTGCAATATCGCAGATCGCTGCATCGCATAATCGCAATATCGCAAAGTCTTTCTATTACCCTATCATAAGATCGCATTAGCGCTTTATCGCAATTTCACAATATAGCATGGTCGCAATATCGCATGGTCGCAACATCGCATAATGATAACATATGCATGTTTTGTGTTAAGTCGTTTCTCACGAGGTGCAATTTTGCGATATGCGTTATCGCATATCGGTGTTTTTTGCGGTTTTTATTATAAGTGATCTTCTAAGAATTGTGATGCGATATATGTTTATCCTTATGCAATTTCATATCGTATTCTCACGATTTTAGAGTTTAGCTTGTAAGTAGGCATGTTGTTATCTTTTCAGGAGTGATTTTGTCTTCCCTAATCACAAAACTTAAGTTTTTAAGATTATTTTCAAAGGTATTTTCTTAAGTTTATGATGGTAAGTTTTATTGAAAAGGAAATACAATCACTAATTGATTTTTTTGAATTTTAGCTAAGGGTCCCCATTTATTTAGTATTAGTCACAACACTAAACAAAAAGGGGGGTTGTTGGTGGTCACAACAGGACCATATTAGAGTGGTCTAGGTTTCCGATATGCTCCGGTAAGGCGTTCCTTTTGCAAATGCAACCAGCATTTGTCGCCCACCTGAAACTTGTGTGGCACTCGATGTTGATCATGTTGCTACTTGTACTTGGCATTTGATTCCTCCATAATATCATGGACCTGCTGGTGAATATGTTGGATGTGCTCGATGAAGCTGTTTGCCTTATTTGTTTCAGACTAGATATGAGTCGAATCTGTGTGAGATCTGCAAATGGCATGGCCACATCAATGGGACATAGTGGCTAGAATCCCAAGCCCACCTGAAAAGGGTTGTGGCCAATCGAGCTGTGAAGAGCCCAGTTGTGGTTGTGCTAAACATAGGGGACGCTCTCATCCCATGTGCATGGATGCTTTGAGTTGTGAATGTCCATAATCTGTATGATCATCCTGTTGTTAACCTCTTTCTAGCCATCAGTTTGAGGATGGAAGGTTGTGGACTTAGTGAGTTTGGTTTCCAGCATCGACCAGAGACTGGACCAAAATGTACTAAGGAACCTAATATCCCGATTTGAGATGATAGACTGTGGGATCCCAAAGTGTACCCACACTCGTTCAAAGAAGAGTTTAGCAGTGGCTTCTGTTGTGATATTCTTCTTACAGGCCGCCATAATGGCCATCTTCGAGAACCTATCGATGACCACAAAAACACAGTCGTTTCCATGCTTAGTAGAAGGAAGGCCCAACATGTAATCCATGGAGATGGATTCCCAAGGTCGATTAGGGGTAGGTAGCGAGGTATAGAGGCCTTGCTTCTTGATGGTCAGTTTGGCAATGGCGCAAGTAGTGCATGATCTGATCTAATTCCCGACATCCTGTCAAAGATTTGGCCAATAAAACTACTTCTATAGTACTGCCACCTTTTTCTCAACCCAGAAATTCCCAGCAAATCGATTGTAGTGTTCTTCCCAAATCATCTTGGCACACTCGCTTGAAGGAACATAAAGGTGACCCAGGTGGCATAACAGGGCATCCTAGAGGTGAAAATCTGGAACATGTTGACCCTCCAAGAGTGTCTGGTATGTGTGGTTGAATTCTAATTCGCTTTTGTAGAGAAGTGGCCAATCAGAAGTCTCATGCCCACAAGAGTTGAGCATGGTGGTTAACGCCATGATTGGTGGTCGACTGAGGCAATCTGCAACATTATTGGTGTTGATGTTCTTATACTTGATATTAAAATGGAACTGTTGCAGGTATGTGGACCACTTCTGATGACGATCATTATAAAATTTCCATTGGGTCTGTATGAACTACAAGGGTCAGTGGTCTGTGTGAATGACTATTTCGTTCCCCAAAATGTAATGCATCCATTATCAGTAGGCTTGCAAAATGGAATAAATCTCTTTGTCATGAGTGGGATACTTCTGGACTGTGTCTACAAGTGTCTCACTGTGATATGCCACTGATTACCTATGTTGAGTAAGGAATGCCCCAATAGCAAAGTGAGACACATCTGTCTTGACCTCAAATGGTTGTTGCAAGTTTGGTAATACGAGCATTGGTGCTGAGAAGAGGCGGTCAATACTCTATTGGGATGTCTATCGCAATCAGAATTTGTCAAAGTTATGGAGTATAAATCCGCAAAGGAAACATGGGACAAGATTGTTCTAAGCTATGAAGGAGATGATCA
This sequence comes from Pinus taeda, assembly GCA_000404065.3. Taxonomy (NCBI): domain Eukaryota; kingdom Viridiplantae; phylum Streptophyta; class Pinopsida; order Pinales; family Pinaceae; genus Pinus; species Pinus taeda. The sequence goes on from APFE030351987.1 coordinate 59,321, forward strand.
GGTAAAAAAGCAAAACTTCAAACCCTTAGAATTCAGTATGAAAATCTCAAGATGTACAATGATGAAAGTGTGGCTAACTATTTTATTCATGTAGATGAGATTGTTAATTGTATGAAAAATTTGGGTGAAGAAGTAAAAGAGGCTATTGTGGTTGAAAAAGTTCTAAGATCTTTGTCCCCTAGGTTTGAATCTAAAGTTTCTGCAATAGAATAAAAGGAGAATCTTCAAAACCTTAAAATGTCACAGCTGCATGGAATTCTAACTGCTTATGAAATGAGGAAAGGAGGACCATCAGACAGGAGAGAAGCTACCTTCAAGGCTTCTGGCAAAGGAGACTACTATTAGTCAGGACACATATCAGATGAAGAAGAAGAATCAAATTTTGTCAAAAATCTTCAACAGGGTGCTGAACGATTCCGAGGTAAGTTACCTTTCAAATTCTTTGTTTGTGGAAGAGTAGGTCACTATGCTACCAAATGTCCTCACAAGGATAAGATTCACAAGGGGAAGGAACCTGTTAGATGGAACAAGAAACATAATACAAACAAGAAAAGCTATTACACTCATGAAGATAGTGATGGACTATCAAATAGCAATGAAGATGAACGAGGTAATCACTATAAATGTTTAATGGCCTTTGAAGATGATGATTACATGGATGCTATAGATGTGGATGGCTTTTATGAAGAGATTACTAGACTCAAAGCATGTTTAGAAGAAAAGAATATGATCATTGATACTCTGCAATTTCAACTTGATGAAAAAGAAAAATTTCTTAAGAAGTTAGAATGTGAAATTGTTGGCCTTAGAAAAGAAATTGAGAAAACAAATGCCCTTAATCTTAAATTTGTTAAAGGATCTGAAACTTGGATGAGATTATCAATGTGCAACGTTCCCCTCTAATCAAGACAGGTCTGGGATATAATGGGGAAGCGTCTCAAGCTTCCACCTCCAAAATTTATCTTGATGCAGCAAGAAGGATTGAGCAAAGGCCCAATAGAAACCATTAGGTAAATCAGGGACAATCTTCCTCAAGAACGAACAAATACTCTCAAGAAAATCAGGGGCATGCTACCTTAAGGACAAACAGAAACTACAACCAGCCACAGGTAAAATCTTCCCAATTTTCTTCAAGAATGGATCTCAGTAGAAACTACAATTAGTTGGATGATAGTCGCAGGAACTTCTTCAATGGCCAATGTTTCTCTTGCCATAACTTTGGTCACAAAGCAGCTCAATGTGTTTCCTATAAGACAATCATGACTGGAGAGGCTCAAAAACAAAGAAGTGTGCCTGCAATCATGAAGAGGACCTATAACAACTTTTCCACCCATGAAAGTGAAATTGAATGTTCTATTTGTAATAATTTTGGTCATGAAGATTCTGAATGCAGGAGCAGGTTTTGGAAGACAACCCAGAAGGAACAAACCTCAAGTGCCAAATCATGGAGAATGAAGGAACCGCAACCAGAAAGATGTGGAATAGATTTATATGTAGAAGGACAGGAAAATCAATGGTACATCGAGAGCGGATGTTCGAAGCATATGAAAGGTGATAAAGAAAAACTTGAATCATATACTGCTTTATAAAAGGGAAAGAAAGTTTCTTTTGGAAATGATACCCCTGCAGCCATAAAAGGAAAAGGCATTGCTCAGTTGAAAGATAAGGTCAAAGCTGGAAATGTCTTGTATGTTGATGGCTTGAAGCATAATCTATTGAGTGTCAGTCAGATGTGTGATAATGGAATCGAGGTAATCTTTCGATCAGATGGGTGTAGTGTTCGTGATCTTGATACAGGAAGAACAGTAATCAAAGGCAGAAGAACTCCAAATAATCTATACATATTTGAAGAAGGATAACAACAATGTTATTTAAGCAAGAATGATGAACACTGATTATGGCACCGAAGGTTGGGGTATCTAAGCTTTTCACAAATAAGGAAAGCATGCAAATACCAGGCAGTTCGTGGTCTTCCAGACATCAAAATTCCAGACAACACCATATGCAAATCATGTCAATTTTGTAAGCAAACCAGAACTAACTTCCCTAAGAAGGAAGGATCAGCCAGCAAGCCTCTTGAGCTAGTCCATGCCGATGTATGTGGTCCATTTAGGACAAGGTCACCTCGAGGAGAAGAATACTTTATATTATTCATTGACGACTTCTCTAGGATGGTTTGGTTAGGACTTATGAAGCAAAAGGATGAAGCTCTCGAAAAATTCCAAACCTTCAAAGCCTTGGTTGAAAATGAATCAGATTACAAAATTAAGTGCCTCAGGTCCGACAGAGGTGGGGAGTTTACCTCAAATGAATTTTTTGATTTCTATGAAGAGCATGGAATAAGAATGGAATTCTCTACAACTAGGACTCCTCAGCAAAATGGAGTGGCGGAAAGGATGAACAGAACAATCCAACAAATGGCTCGTGCTATGCTTGATG